>JBAMJV010012813.1:0-31835 GCA_037951105.1 Echinarachnius parma
TATTAGTCACAGGGGGTCCCGGATGTCCGTCCATTACAGGTTCACAAACGTTGGGTGCTTCACCGTCCGCTGTTAGCCAGTTTGTATACTACAAGCCTTATTTAGTTAATTGTGCGCGCTGCATAGCATTTAACCAGCGCATATAGAGTCAGTGTGTAGTATGCACCGCGCGTCCGTTTTACGTATCCGTACTACCGTACAATACGAATGGTCATTGACATAATGGGCCGTATGCATAAAAACAAGCAATTGCTTGTGCTAGCCTTTTGCTTGAATCGGTATGCACACAAACAAGCAATTGCTTGTAAGCAAAAGCTTTTGCTTACAAGCACAATCAATTGCTTACGGCTCATAAGCAAATGCTTACCAAACAAGCAATTGCTTAAAACCGTATGCATAAAACGAACCTTTTACTTGTCTTGATAAGCAATTGCTTGCGTTTTTTCAAGCACCTCCGGACCAGCTTGAGCTCTTGCTTACTCAGGGCATTCGCGTTTAAGGATCAAATTTTCATACCGGTTTCAGGATGATTACAAGCTCCTTATTTCAGAGATTATGTTGTGATTCATATTTAATCAAATTCCTGTTATTTTAGACTTTTTACGGCAATTTTTGTCCATCGATCTGCACAGAAACCCCCCTGATGCTCTGTGCTGTTTCTTCGCTATTTGCGTAAGAAAAAAATACTACCGCCAGGTCGGGCACGAAGCATTGTTGTCCTGCAGTGCGATGTTCGCGTAACCGTAACGATCCTTTGTCCAACACGTAAGCAAATGCTTGGCAGTGCAAGCAAAATGTTTGAGCACAAGCAAAAGCCTGTGCATATGAATTCAAGCAATTGCTTGAACTTGATCTTTTGCTTGACAAGCTCTTGCTTGTGCTTAAAGCAATTGCTTATAAGCAATTGCTTGTCTTTATGCATACGGCCCAATGTCCGTCCAACGGATAACGGAAACGAATGCCCAACGAATAGACAATTTGCGAAATGAAATTATCCGGTGATGAAAGTCGTCTCCATTGCTTTATGTACAAAACATAGAACAACGTACATCACCGGACCAGGAACGGACAAGAAACGCATACGAACGGAGACGAACGGATGGAAAATTTATCTCTCCGTTTGACGTCCGTTTACGCAAGCCGTTGATATGTGACCGGGCTATATAGGTTGTCAGACGTTGGCTGCTACACCGTCCACGGTTCTCCATTTTGTATACTACAAGCCTAGTTAATGGTGCGCGCTGCCTATATAAAGCATTTCTGTAGCACTATCGTGGGCGCCTAACAAGCGACTGGCTGGAATACTCCACGGGGAGTGGAGGAAACTGCTGTGCGCATTGTGTGCAGGAATGATCATTGAATTGTGTATTCCGTTGACCGCGGGGTAATTATTATAGCCCTTAGAAGCTCATAGCAATTTGCACTCTAGAAATATCTAAAATTATTTGTATTATTCTACGCACCGTGCGCAAATCGTCCGCAATATGGCAACGCGTGTCCGTTTTATGAATCCAAACTATACTTAAAGTTTTAGCCTACTGTGCAAAACAAATGGTTATTGGGCCGTATGCATAAAAACAAGCAATTGCTTGTGCTAGCCTTTTGCTTGAATCGGTATGCATAAAAACAAGCAATTGCTTGCAAGCAAAAGCCTTTGCTTACAAGCACAAGCAATTGCTTACTGCTCGTAAGCAATTGCTTACCAAACAAGCAATTGCTTAAAACCGTATGCATAAAACGAACCTTTTACTTGTCTTGATAAGCAATTGCTTGCGTTTTTTCAAGCACATCCAGACCAGCTTGAGCTCTTGCTTACTCAGGGCATTCGCGTTTAAGGATCAAATTTTCGTACCGTTTCAGGATGATTTCAAGCTCCATATTCCAGAGGTTATGTTGTGATCAAATTACTGTTATTTTAGACTTTTTACGGCAATTTTTGTCCATCGATCTGCACAGAAACCCCCCCTGATGCTCCGCGCTGTTTCCCCCCTATTTGCGTAATAAAACATACTGCTGCCAGGTCGGGCACGAAGCGTTGTTGCCCTGCAGTGCGATGTTCGCACAACCGTAACGATCCTTTGTCTAACACGTAAGCAATTGCTTAGGCAGTGCAAGCAAAAGGTTTCACACAAGCAAAGGCTTGTGCATACGAATTTAAGCAATTGCTTGAACTTGATCTTTTGCTTGACAAGCTCTTGCTTGTGCTTAAAGCATTTGCTTATAAGCAATTGCTTGTTTGTATGCATACGGCCCATTGACTGTACATGAGACGAACACGTATGTCTATGGGGAAGGGGGAGGGGGGGTTGCTCCACGGATGTCCATCGAGGTGCACACGTAGCTACTGGGCAAGGGGGATGGGGGATGGGTGCTAGGTGGATCTTGCGGGGAAAACATTTGATAATTGCAATCGGCGGAATTATTCTTAAAGGGATTAAATAACTTTCTTGTCATGCGCACAAAATGATGAATAGTTGATGAAATGTGTATTTTTCTGTTGTGATATATTTATTTATTTATTTATTTTGGTATACATTTCAAACTGATCAGCAGCAGTGCTGAAAGGATCAGTGTACATTGAACATCAAAACATACATAGTATAAATAATACAATATATATAGCAATTGTTACAATGAGACCTTGTGGACATTTCACCGTAAATTAATGACATGTCATCATATGACCGAGTATAATGAGCGGAAATGGAAGTGTTATTTGCTAACTCACTGCACTGGCTTTGTACACAGTTATAATTTATCCAGTAGATACAATATTAATATCTTTATAACGAAAGAGAAATTTTGAAAAATGAAACCTGCTCCGTGTTATAAGATTCCAACGAGGTATATGAGAGAAATGCTAGAGTTAAAGGGATCTAGTAACTTTGTTGACATGTGCAAAAAGTGATGAATGGTTGATGCAATGTATATTGTTGTTATCTCATAATTATGTCCACAGGGTATTGTGTGAAAATTTCAAGTCAAATGGACATTGCATGGCCAAGTAATGAGCGAAAATGCAAAGTGATAGTCACTAACTCACTGCACTCACTTTGTACACAGTAAGAAAAACTACACCGGAGTTTTTCTTATCTGAATACTTCAATCGTACATATCTTTGTAACGAAAGGGAAATTTGAAAAACCGAAACCTGACCCATGATTTTATTGGTAATACGAATACAACAAGGTATGAGGGAACCGCTAGAATTAAAATTTTATTTTGAGGATTTGGACAATGTTACTAAGTCCCTTTAAAGTTGTGTGGATTTTTACAATGTTAATTTAAGATCCATTTACTAAATGACTTTTGATTTCTTGTCAGGTGGAAATATAGCTGCCCCTTCATCAAATCCAAGACCCCCTGGTGCCCGGCCACTTGAACAAAAAAATCATAGCTACGCCATTATGTCCATCCAGCCATCCATTACGTGTTACGATTGACTCGCTAGCTGTGTTTGCTTTTTAACGGCCATCACTATTTTATTAATAGTATGTCGATAATTGATCGAACAAATGACGTGTAAATCCTCTAGATAAACTGAACCAAAGATCAAATGCATTACGGAAGCAAATATATAGGACTACAACATAACAGGAGAATACTTATATAATGAAAACATTCATTCAGTTTGGATCTCCGTCCATTACTATATGAGCAGCTAAGCCTATTGGCATGGGCATTTTATTTTAAGGTCTTGTTCCTGTCCGCATCATTACATGACGGCGAATGGTCGACTAAAATGACGCGAAAATCCTCTGGACAAATTGTAAATATTGACATGTGCAACCACACAAAACAGCCCTTTTTATATACAAAATAAAACGACAACACATATAAAGGCAACTCTGAAGAAAAATACACTGAAGTACTCTACGAGGATTTTATTTACAAAATATATTGTTTACACCAACATTTAAAACTACTTTGAAGTTATAATTTCAAACAACATACAAATAAACAAAACAAAACAACCCGGATGGGTAATAGTCTTGCCATTAAACATTAACGATGAATATCTTACATTTGTAAAAAGAAATATCCTAAATATAATACATTATAGAAGAACAACATTACTGTAAAAACAAAATAATCATGAGCACACAATATCCCTTTCCAACAATTATTTTGAAGTTTCAACGTTTCTGGGTTTCGAGTACACATGTATGTATATTATGCACAATATGTGCCAAGACTTAGCAAATGTTATTGATTTTTTTGCAACAATTAGTTTGATTCTTATCGAGGACGTACACCCCTATCTTAGAATGATGTGTGAAACCTTTTTATCTGAAGGAAATTCCGAGAATCGTTTAAAACGTTTGTTAACAAGACGCATCGTTTACTCTTTGACTTGGAAATCAATATATCGCTACCCATAATTACAATCTATTTTGTCCATGCATTGAATTGACGAGGCATAGACAGGAAAGGATGAATATCAAACTTAAGCCCGGCGCAGACAGAGCCGACTCGACCCGATCCGACTGGTTTTCAGCCTGATTAACACAGTATGCGATGCCTCAGGACTCCGGTTTTGCCAGTCAAGAGCCAGTCGGAGGTCATTAGAGGTCGATTCGACATGTTAAATCGGCTCCGACTGAGCGAAACTGACTCTAGCCTGACTGGAAACCAGTCGGATCGGGTCGAGTCGGCTCTGTCTGCGCCGGGCTTTACATCCTTGCTCCATCGCGGCTACGACACTGCATAGTTCATAGTAGGCAATAATGTATGATGATGATGATTATTTGGGCAACAACTTGCAGCCCTCCTGAAAAAAAAAATGCCCGTACTTAATAAAAGCAAAATAGCATTATAACATATAATTGCTCCCCAAAACAAATTATACAAGTTAAAATAAGAAAAGCATCATCATAATATGCCACGGGCGTAGACATGACATTGATACCCATTCAAGTGGGGGGGGGGGGGGGGGGGGGGGGGGGATGATCCATTCATTCATCCCCCCCAGTTGAATAGGTATTACGTAACTCGCTACGCCCGTGTAATATGCTCACTCTCACAGAAATCGGTCAGGGTCAGGGTTAGTATAGGGATCAGTGACAGTTAATCGACCTTTTTACCCCCTTTCTCTCTTTCCCCTCCCCCCTCCATCTCCCTCCCTCACTCCTCCCTCTCCCCTCCCTCCCTCACCCCCCCCCTCTCACTTTATTTGTTGTTGATTTGTGTTTTGGGCGTTTTCCATTCATGTCGAATATATATTACGCCAAACATACTTACCCTCTCTCGCTTAGACTATGTCTCTAGTTCTTTACGTTATTTTGTATTAATGAAAGCAATAATATCAAATGTTATTTGCACACAAACACACCGATATTTACACACACGCACACACACACACACACACACACACACACACACACACACACACACACACACACACACACACACACACACACACACACACACACACACACACACACACACACACACACACACACACACACACACACACACACACATACAAATACATGTAATTCACAAAGAAAAACACAATTATATTAATACATTGTAAACAGAATATTCCAGAAATAATGCCCGTTTTTGTACTTATTATATTAGTCAATGCTCGAAATTAACTTTTTTTGCTGGTGGCCCGGTCGGGCCATTAAAATTAGTATTTTTTCCAAATTTGGTGGCCCGAAACCAAAATCTACTGGCCCGAAAAAATAAGGAAAAACAAAAGTAAAATGTATACAATAACCATATTCATAGTTTCAGGGTACTGGGCAATACTTTTTATCAAACAAACATTGGATTCTTCGTAAACAATATTGCAGACAAGTGAGACAACTCACAACACACTGTTCAAACATGTTGAATTTACGGGATTCATAACAAATTTGAAAACAATTTTTTTTTTTTTTTAAGACACCCAGTAATTTGTTTAGACACCATTTAGTGAATATTCATGAGCAGCATATATGAATATTCATGATGCTCATTAGATCTTTAAAATACTCAAAATAACTGAAATAACTAACAACGATTTTATAAAACTGGTTAGAAAATGAGTACTGCTGCTCAAGAATGTATGAATATTCATTATCAGCAGTGTTACTTGCTCAATTAACTTGCAACTTTTTAACTAACCAATATTTTGTATGTGAGAAAAGGGTATAAGTTGCTGAATGCTACGTTTAAATCAAGCTCTTGTCATGTCCTAAACATGATTACAGGGTATTTAAAAAAAAAAAAAAAAAACATTGAAATATGTGCTTTTTACTGGCCCGACAGCAATTTTTGGTGGCCCCGGGCCATCGGGCCTATGCTAATTTCGAGGGTTGTATTAGTTAAAACAAAAATGCATAATGTTGTATAAATGCAAATCAAAGGCAGCGAACGGGAAACATGTTCCCTCCCCTCCCACAAAAAACACATTTTACCCACCACGCACGTAGATAGAGGCCCTTTGGTTTTAAGAAAATGTCAATTTGTCGCAACATTCCCATCTATAATCCATTTGTAACCGGGCATCTAAACTGTCAAAATTGAGAATGGACTTCAATTGATCATTCATTCCCAAAAGGTCTGTGGCTCGGCCAATGTGTTACAGTATTTGCGTGGAAAAGGCGAACAAACAGAAAATAAACACACAAACAAACACATAAACAAACACAAACACTAACAAATACACATACAAACAAACAAATAATCAAAGAAACACACCCGAAAACAACAACATACAAACATGATTTCCTTGCAACTACACTCTTAAAAATGTTGGGTAAACTCCACTGGGTAAATGGAAATTGGGCAAAGGTTGGGTAAATCTTTCCCAACCTTTTTACTACATGCATTTACCCTACATAGGGCAAAAGAGAAATGCCTACATACTGGGCAATCAGCACTGGGGAAATACAAATTGGGCATAAATATACCTACAACTGGGTAAAACTTCTCCAACTATTTACTATATGCATTTACTCATCATGAAAACAAAACATAATGCCTATATACTGGGTAAAGACCAACGGGTAAATACAAATTGGGCATATTTAAACCTACAACTGGGTAAACTTTACCAACTTTGTAATCCAACTTTTTTCATTATAATTACCCAACGTAACACCAAAGTGCCCGAATTGGGCGTATTTTATCCAACACTATTGGATAAAACGCCCAACTTTTGCATGCTTGGCTGAAGAAACGAGCGAACCAAATTGAGCGACTTTCGCTTCTCAAAATGGGAGGATTTCGACCTAGTTCTTGATGATTTACAACCCTCGAGTGGATCATCATCCTCAACAACAACAAGAGACCAGACACACCAAGCAAATCACAGGGTAAGCATCAAAATAAACTCTCAAACCGTTCGTAATTCTGACAGTTATGATGATGCGATATGATATGGAGGCGCACGAGAGAGCCCAGACGGGCAGTGCTAGCTGCAAGCTACGCCGACTGCTGTCGGGCAGTCGAGAGAGTCCAAGAGTCACGAGTCCGGGTCAGTAACCTGAACCTCATTAATGATTAAGTATTGGAACCTTGCCCCATTAAGAAGACATACTTTATTGTTGGAATCACTGATTTCCAGTCAGATTTTTTTCGGATGATTAAATGAATTCACAATAACAAAATAAATCATGATAAAAGGGACTTAGACAGTAATATAGTCCAAATCCTTAAAATCCAATTGAAATTCTTCCTGTTCCCTAATACCTTATTGTATTGTTATAAAAAAAAAGCATGGGGTAGGTTTCGTTTTTTTTTCAAATTTCCCTTTCGTTAAAAAGATATATATTTACGATTGAATTGTTCAGATGTCAAATTATCCAACGGATCGTCAGAACCGTGTACAAAGTGAGTGCAATGAGTTGGTGAATGTCACTTTGCATGTTTGCTTATTACTCGGCCATACAGAGTCCATTTAATTATGCTTTAACTTGAAATGTTCACACAACACCCAGTGGACAGGGTAATGGTCATAATTTATAATTTAACATTAATACATAGTATCAACCACTCATCACTTTTTGCAAATTTACTAGATCCCTGTAACACTTTCACAATTATAACATCGAACGGTTACCAATGTTGGTTAATTACTGAAAGTGCTTAGGCAAGGTGGTTTTTATGACAGATTGTGTAATATCAATATTTGATGAACTATTTAAAATATTTGTATATTTCAGCCATTACCGATGACCCTATGGCAGAGGATTCACGACGCATTCCACCTGTGAAGCGGTCTCACCATCCCAGTTTCAGTAGCATGGATCTTCTTTCCATGGACGGTCTTACCAGGTGGGGGACTTCTATATGATTGCTTCCTGACTTGACCATCGACTGCCTACCACGCTGTGAGATATTTGCAGTGATACTACTATGAGCTGCCAGAATTGCAAGGCTGTCACAATCAATGCTGCTGAATAACCGTCCCCACGCTCTGGACTCAACCTGCTGAAGCCAGACCAGTGCGAGAGGGTCAACAACAAGCAGACAACAATGACAGCAATACGCACAAACACGAAGGTGCGCCAGTTCGACGTGGGTGACACAGTCTGGGTACACGACTTCGCCGAGGCAGCAACAAAAGAGGGTCGGGAACTATCACTTTGAGATATGGGCCCAATCTTGAATGGAGACGTCATCTTGATCACATGACATCGGGAACATCACATCACCCGAGACGATCAGACACCACCGCCAGATGATACAGTTTAGGGGTCTGATGCACCAGTCATGCCAATGGAAACAACTGTCACAACCCTCCAACATCAACTACAGAGTCAGGGGAAACTCAAACGGTGATTCGCAGATCGGAAAGACACCAAGAACTCCAGATAGATTAAACTTGCAGATAAAAAGGAAGACATCTTTCAACAAAAGTATCAGTCGAGCAGAATAACCTCCTATGAAGACTAATGACCATGGTAGTCCACCCCTATGGCAGCATCAGTATAGTATCAATGATTGTAGTGAATAATTTGTAGAATATAGCAAGTCATCATGCAAAAAGGGGCAGAATAATCCCCTGTGATGACTACGGACAAGGGTAGTCCACCCCTGTGTCCTTACGATTATGGAAGGGTAAAGTAAGTACGTAAATGTAAATAAATGATAAAGAAATACAATGGTAAATGATAATCAATCCATTATACATTAACAGTAGGACTTATCCAATTGTAATCATGTTTTGGAACTGGAAAGACAGTTTTAATAGTGGACTCAGGACTGTAGGGATTTCTTTTTAATGATTGTATTAAATATAATGAAAAATAATTATACAATATTATACGTGTTTGATGATTCATTTGCACCCGCCACATCGTGTGACGTATAACTATGGAGAAGCTACATAACAGGGGGGGGGGGGGGGGGGGGGGGGGGTCATCACCTGCCTCCTTCCCCAATAGTTCGACAAAAAATAATAACAAATACATGGTGAAAATAGGGTAATTCAAATAAACCGAGCTTTGTATTCTCAACTAGTTAATTAATTGTGTGATGTCATATTTCACTTATATTATGTTTGTTATATGCATTTGATTATTTTACTGGAAACCACTAGATTTTACATCACATTATTATGCCCGTTACAAAAAAAAAATGTATATTACAGTAGCATACTGGAGTAGGCTACACCCCTACACTTGTTTTGATATATGTTTTACAATATTATAAAAGAAAAGATGTGCCTAATGGAAAATGTGTTTTGACCCCATGTATATATTGGTACATTTACATGCTGAGGCCTATATTATTTTATTGGACTCATGATAATGATAAATATATGTGTTCATTGTTTTTCTAACTGCATTAATGAAAACAACAAGACAAAATCAGTATACAAATTATTTGTAAAGGTATGATGCCATTATCCATCAAACTTTACGTTATATTTAGGCTATTTTGTTGTTTATTGTATTTTTGTTTTATTGAAGAATATATATATACACTATTCACAACATGCAATCGTTCTCCTCTGTTATATTTTTAGTTATATTGTCCGTATATAAAATGCTGTACTTTGCCCTTGCAGTTTACCCTTCTTGGATCCCCATATTGCCAATTAACGGTCAGTTACAATCTGTACATTGGATTTAATGCTGAGTAAAATGTACATCAAGCTGAGTAAAAAAAAAGAGGAAAGATTGCCCAATAGTTTCTTTTGATATTTTTACCCATTTTGTTTTTGCCCAACGTGGCCTTGGACTCATAGCGACCCTCATGCTGGGTAAGAGTTGGGTAAAGGTTGGTAAAACAGGAGGTTGGGTAAATATATGGGCAATGTCTAACTGGGCAATGGAATTGGGTAATGAATAATGACCAACAGTTTTGCCCAATTATTGCTTTTCTAGGTTCTAGGTGGGTAATAATTGGGCAATATTCCTGGGCAATTCGTTGGGTAAATGATTTACCCAACTCAATTACCCAGTCTCAATTACCCAGTGGGTAATAATTGGGCAATATTCCTGGGCAATTCGTTGGGTAAATGATTTACCCAACTCAATTACCCAGTCTCAATTACCCAGTGGGTAATAATTGGGCAATATTCCTGGGCAATTCGTTGGGTAAATGATTTGCCCAACTCAATTACCCAGTCTTTATATTTATACCCAATTGATGGTAATAGTTGGGTAATATGCGGGTTGGGTAATCTTAAGATGGGTAATTAGATGGCATTTAAGTTGCCCTAAAATGGGGTAAATTACGAAAGGGGCAAAGTTTACCCAAAAGTTGGTCGGGACTCATAACGACCCTCATGTTGGGTAATTTTGGGTAAATTTTGCCCCAATGCATTTTTTAAGAGTTGTACGTGTACTAATACGAACCAACATATCACCTTGATTAACAAACATATACAAAACACAAAAAAAAAAAAAACTAAACACAAACAAACACACAAACATACACAGAAACAAACACACTAAGCACAAACAAACAAAACTAACAATCAATCAGAAAAACAAACAAACATAAACAAACAAACAAACACACACACACACACACACACACACACACACACACACACACTTATCTCATGTTATCTTTGCAACTACGAGCACTGATACGAATAATATTTTCTTTATGAATTTAAAAAGAATAAACAATAAACAAACCGAGGCCCACTGTTTATAAACACGGATCAAGCATCTCAAATTGACAAGAGCCGATACTGTGCAGTAATATCCGGTCACTGACCCTATCTACAGTACATCATCCCATGCAGGGCCGCTATATACGTTATCAGGTTTATTGCCTATAAACATGAAAAACAATAAACAAGTCACATCTCAGTTTTGAAATTGTATTCATGTCACCAGTCCTATCGCCCACATAATGGCGGAAGTCATACATAAATTGACCAACCAATATAGAGTCTGGGGAAAGGGGGGGGGGGGGGGGGGGGGGGAGTAGTAGGGCATAATGCAAAACGTAAAATTGTGGTTCGCGTTCCAAATGTGTGTGTGTGCGTGCGTGTGCGCGCGCGTGTGTGTGTATGTGTGTGAATTGTTAATTTTTACTTAAAACAAAAAAGTGTTTGTGTATGTTTGTGAGTGTGAGTGTTTGTGCGCGCGTGCGCATGCGTGTGCATATGATGTATATGTGTGTATGTGTATGTGTGTTGTGTGTGTGCGTGTGTGTGTGTGTGTGTGTGTGTGTGTGTGTGTGTGTGTGTGTGTGTGTGGTGTGTGTGTGTGTGTGTGTGTAGGTTTGTGGGGGGGGGGGGGGGGGGGGGAGGTATTAAAGCTAACCCCGTCTCCGCCCTGTGCTGATCCTGTATATAGAGATGGCTTTGCACTTTGGAGCACTTACGACAGTCATCACATAACAAGAAGCAATATAAATAGATATAACGCGATCTAATGTAATTTTCGATTGTCTGCTAACACTCTCGAACATATTATGTGACGTGATGTCGATCAACAATGAACGTAACAGATACACATATTGTTTATGAAAAGGTGTTACATACTGTAGATACGTACATGTATTGTGTGTTATGTGTTTTCATCAGTATGTTGAAAAATATAACCATGTAGTTCTGTATTGTATTGTATATTCATATTGTTGTATTATTTAGATGACAACATTTTACACACAACCGATAGATCTATCAATATCCATAAATTCAATTTCGCCAGATTAATGAGGATTACTGAACGACGGCCATGTTTCGCGTTGATTTACATCATCCTTGTTTCTCTAATATATTCAGTTCTACTTGTTTGGAAAACACGAATTTCATTATCAAACGAATGAACTGATTGTTAAAGGGATCTATCAACATTGTCGACATCAATGATATTACTAAGGGCTCTACCATGCTAGCGGACCGGTTCTCACATATATACATTGTTGTATTTGTTTTACCAAAAGAAGCATAAAAGGGATCTAGTAACTTTGTTGAGATGTACAAAAACTGATGAATGGTTGATGCAATGTATACTGTTGTTATCTCATATGTCCTCAGGGTATTGTGTGAAAATTTCAGGTCAAATGGACAATGTATGGCCAAGTAATGAGCGAAAATGCAAAGTGATATTGGGTGATATTCACCAACTCACTGCATTCACTTTGTACAGGGATGATCATACATATCTTTGTAATGAAAGGGAAATTTGAAAAACCGAAAGCTGTCCCATGATTTTATTGTTAATACGAACACAACAAGGTATAAAGGAACCGCTAGAATTACAATTTTATTTTGAGGATTTGGACGATGTTACTAAGTCCCTTTAAACAGATTTCGGTTTACACAATTTCCCTTTTGTAATAAAGATATTTACGATCGAAGTGTTCAGATTTGTAATTATCCACTGGATATTTATTTTAAAAAAACAACTATGTACAGAGTTAGTGCAATAAGTAAGCGAATACCACATTGCATTTTCGCTATATCTCGGCCACATAACACCCGTTTAACGTGAAATTGTCACATTATTTAGTGTACATATCAGATCACAAAGGTACACATTTCATCAACAATTCATCACTTTTTGCAAATGTCAACAAAGTTACTAGATCCCTTTAAAGCGACATAGACCATGTAGATAATTATGTCTGATATGGCCACTGAATTATGAGTGAAAGTTCTTTAGTTATATGGAACAATACAAAATAGTATTGGTCGAAAATGCAAACTGCTATTTATGGGAAAGGTTACGGTGCAGGGCAACCCGAGAACTTAACGGGTTAATAATTGACCCACGAATTAAGGGGTGCGTGTGAACCCGTTGGCAATGCCGCTGGGCCAGCAGCTAACCCATTTACTACTAATATAACTTAAACATGATTTATTTTATACGTCAAGGGCATGTCACGACTTACCGTATATTAATTATATCCATCCACTCAAGCTCCCTGCTTATGACGGTTGGTCTACTGCATTTAACTTTGTGATAATATAACTCATTTATTGTCACATTTATATATAATTGTATTATTATTGTTTCACTGTTTTAATTTAATTTGTTTTTTCATTTAGATTTATGAAACAAAAGTATTTGTAATATTACATTTTGATTTCATTAATATTTGCAGAAATAAATCTGTATTGAGAAGGTTAACCATGCGCAGTTTAATTAAGTTTTGTATACGATTTAAATCCCTCCGATATACCCATATACTCCCGCACTTATTGTTTATATATAGCACTTATGAAATTCAATTAAATGTACCAATAACAATAATATAACAATTCCAATACAGTTTTGATATAAGGCATTATACATTACTTGCTTCCTCGTATGGAGTTTTGGGAGAAATCTCGCTGAAAATGATGCTAGAAAATGTTTATGATTTCACGTAGCGAATTTTCTAGAAAATCGAGTTTTGTTTAGAACATAAGTGTATAATTATGATAAACGTATTGCATATAATATACGGTACCTCATGGACCGTGTATTATCTGTATGCAAATGCTATTACTATTGGACTTGGAGTGACCTGGTAATATACACTTGATTAATTGGTTTTGCTTTCTATATATCCACTTCATTTACCACTATAGTGTACCGTCCTCATTCTCCTTTCCGCTCACGTGCACATTCGGATGTTTTATAGCCGTATTAATAATTACTAGCTGTACCCGCGGAAATCCGCGGGTTCTTTGTGAGATATAGGCGATGATGACATCGATACTTTAGAACTTTACTATTCACATAGTCCTCATTTAAATAGTAAGACAAAATATATTCGGGCGACTCAATCCCACCACCCAACCCGTCGGGTCCCCGTCCAACGATACATCCGGCCAATGTATAACAAAATCATGATGGCATGCAAAGTTATTCAGTTATCCCCCATATTTCATATGGTCCATAATTTGTTCCGCTTGTAAACTCCCGCATATATACATTTTGTAATATTCTTGTGAAACCCGATGTCGGATATATTCATTTGAGGGGAATAATAGCCGTCTATACGCATTGCATAATAAATGAGCAGATACATGTACCTCCCCTATCGATTCTACCCCCCCCCCCCCCCCCCCAGCTTCTTCTCTGGTACTGGTAGCTTCGCTACATCTTACTTACCACAAGTGGGCGCGATGATATAATCGTGTGGTCAGCACATTGAAGTATACCACTATCGTGGTATACTTCAATGGGTCAGCAGGTCAGTGAGCTATGCAAACAAACTCCCGCGATACGCTGGGGTGATTAAGATGATTCCGTGACATGTACACGGTTGTAGGGGCACCGAGTATACTGCATGCGTGGTATGAGTGCAGCTAAATTGAAGTTGTCGTCATTATGTCGTTGATGCCCGTGCAAACACATTGCCAATCGGCAGTAGCGATCATTACCATACCATCCGCGTTATATAAATATTGATATTTATCAAAACCTGGGTATTTTTGCAACGTGTTATATCTAAAACGGTTTCTCAATATAATACTTGATTTATCGACTCCGTTTTATGTTCGTCAAACAAACTTGAGGCGGTAAATCGTTAGTCAATGCTCGGCGGCTTAAACAGGCAACTGGCACCGTGCACTTCCCCTTTTCTTCGATCTCGACGACGACCACGGGGCGGGAGCGACTCGGGAATGCCTTATTGTCCTCCGCAAAACGTATACCCTTCGATCACGACGGTCGGGGAGTCGCCGAATCCTCGGGGTGAGGATATCTCGAGTGGGACATGATTCGAGGGGTTGAAGCTTACCGTATTAATATAATAGACTAGCTGTACCCGCGGAAATCCGCGGGTTTTTGTAAGAGAAAGACGATGATGACATACACCACTTTAAAACTTTACTAAATATCCCACAGTCATCATTTAAATAGTAAGACAAAATAGACTCGGGCGACTCAATCCCGCCCCCACAACCCGTCGGGGCCCGTCCAACGATACATTCGGCCAATGTATAACAAAACCATGGTGATTTAGTATCCACGCAAAGTTATTCAGTTATCCCCCATATTTCATATGATCCATAATTTGTTCCGCTTGTATTAAAATAGATACAATACACCCCCCCCCCCCCCCACCCCGCGGCTCCAAATGCCTGTATGACAAATAACCCGTCGTGTCACCTACACATTTAATATCATAAACTAAGTTCTCCCGCAGATACCATTGACGTTGTTCATATTTTTGTGAAACCCAATGATCATGATACATGTATATTCCCTTGAAAGGAATATACATGCATTTGCATACTACATGAGCAGATACTTCCCCATCCATTCTACCCCCACCCCCGATAATTTGTTCCGCCTGTATCAAATTAGATATACAGTACACTATGTTCGTGTTCTTGCTAGCTTCGCCGCTGCCCCCCCCCCCCCCCTGTCTTCAATTGCCTGCATGACACATAACCCGTCGTGTCCCCTACACAATTCATATCCAAACTAAGTTCTCCCGCGTATACATTTTGTTCATACTCTTGTGAAACCCGATGATCCCTTGAAAGGAATATACATGCATTTGCATACTACATGAGCAGATACTTCCCCCATCCATTCTACCCCCACCCCCGATAATTTGTTCCGCTTGTATCAAATTAGATATACAGTACACTATGTTCGTGTTCTTGCTAGCTTCGCCGCTGCCCCCCCCCCCCCCCCCTGTCTTCAATTGCCTGCATGACACATAACCCGTCGTGTCCCCTACACAATTCATATCCAAACTAAGTTCTCCCGCGTATACATTTTGTTCATGAAACCCGATGATAGCCGTTTATACATGCAATGCATAATGAGCAGATACCTCCCCGTCCATTCTACCCCCACCCCCACCCCGACCCCGTCGGCGTCTCTTCTGGTACTGCATGCTAGCTTCGTGGCTAACTTAATACATCTTACCACAAGCTGGCGCAATTATAGTATCGTGTACGGTAGGGCGAATAGAGACGATGGTCAGCAGGTCAGTGAGCTATGCAAATAAACTACGGTTCGGTGGGGTAATTAGATGACTGCGCGACGTGTATACACGACTGTACAGCCATCGCGCGTTGTATAACCGCAGCTAAATTGAAGTTGTCGCATTTTGTCGTCCATGCACTTACAAACACGATGCCAATCGGCAATAGCGATCATTACCATACCATCCGCGTAATATAAATATTGATATTTATCAAAACCTGGGTAGTTTCGCAACGTGTTATATCTAAAATAGTTTCTCAATATATTATTTGTTTTATCTATTCCAATTTATATTCTTACAAAATACTTTTACGGCGATAAATCGTTAGTCAATGCTCGGCGTCTTAAACAGGCAATTGACATTGCTGACTTTCCCTTTTCTTCGATCTGGAGGACGACCACGGGGCGGGAGCGACTCGGGAATGCCTTATTGTCCTCCGCAAAACGTATATCCTTCGATCGCGACGGTCGGGAAGTCGCCGAATCCTCGGGGTGAGGATATCTCGAGTGGGAACCATTTTGGGGGTTGAAGCTTACCGTATTAATATAATAGACTAGCTGTTGGCGCCCGTTAAACGGGCGCTCTTTGCTGCGGCAGCCATTTTGTGTCTTTTCGATCTATGATTAGAGTTCATACGTTGCTTTTATCACAAAGTGAACTTATGGTGTCACTTGTCCTTAAAAGCTATACTTGCGGTTATTTTGTTGCTTGTATTACAATATGAATAGATTGTGACACATTATTGGTCTTTGTGCGAAATAATGCGCTTGTATCACAAATTGCACGACGATCTCCAAATTTATGGGTACATGAAAAGATCATCGTGTATTCTTTCAAACTGGTATATTTCGAGCTGTTTTAGGTGATGCCGCCCCACCCCTCCTCTCACTCGCTGCTAGCACAATCAAAAAACAAAAACATTATTGATGTTCACCTTTCGCCGCCCCTCTGATAAGAAAAGAGTCACTTTCCTGCCATCTAGACATCGGCGTATCCGGGGAAGGGGGGGGGGGGGGGGGCATTTTGACAATCAACAAAGAAAGTGACTGCAGGTTTGAGGTCCAAGGAGACCCCCTTGTTAAGGACCTCCTTTACAAGTTTAAACCCCTGTTTTGAGACAAACCCGCTTCTGGGCGATGGAACCCCCTCCTTCCCCCTATTCCCCGCTTACACAACACAATACACCCATGAAACTGTTGCACCCCCCCCCCCCCCCCCCCCCATTTTGGGCGATGCCCCCCTATTGTTGGTGATGGATACCCGCATTCCCCTCTTACAAAGCCTCGGAAAACAGTAACTCCCCCGCTAAGTGTTCCCGGTCAACGATGAATTTTGTAGACTACCCCCTCCCCCTCATGACTCCCAGCTTTAAAAAAAAAACTGCGATAAGTTATTTTCTCCCCCCTACCCCTATTGGTCGAGGAACCCCTCCACTATTTTGGACGATGGACCTCCGCCCCACCTGTGGAAAACAGTTCATCCACCCCCCCCCCCCCCCCCCCACTTCCTCAAATCCCCCGCCCATCACCACCTCCCGTTGAACACAAATTAACCAATTGACTTGGTCCTGGGCCCGACTTGCGCCATACAATATGCGAAACGGTTAATTCCCTCCCTATTTTGGGCGATGGACCCCCCCCCCCCCCCTCCAACTGTGGAAAACGGTTACATCCCCCTCCCCCCCCCCCCCCCCCGGCCAACATCACCACCTCTCGTACATAAATTAACCAACGATCTTTGTTCACTGCCTCCCAAATCTTGTCGCAGAATATAATAACAGATTCGTTAGAATACAAAGTGAATTCAAGACCCCATCCTTTTCTTTTTTTCAAGTGCTTGAATAGTATAAAGATATCAATTGCGTCATTTCTCAGGAGCAATTAAGCTTCGAGAGAAAAGCATTTTTTATCCTGTCAACCATCATTTATTATTGTTTTAATGCAGTCACCCCGTGAATAATCACTAATGCACGCGGTATTGGATATAAGTTAGAATAATTAAGAATAAATAATACAATATTGAATCATCTCACCCGTTCTCTACAACAAAATAATACCCAAACATAGTATAATCAGTTATAATTATAACCAAATTAAAATGATAATAATAATAATAACTGTGATTTATATAGCGCTATTCCCGTAGCTCATAGCAAGGCTCATAGCTCATACACGATTATTATTACCTCGGTTAATGGATACACATTGACATCGTTTCTGCACATAATGTGCTCATTTCCACTCCGAAGGGAGTATTTCAGCCAGCCGCCTGTTCCCATTTCTTTGAAAGCAGGGAGTATCTAATTACCTCAATTATTATTGACTGCTCTTGCAAGATATACTTGAGTTTGCTGTTCATAAACGGGTGATATCATACCAGTAAACCGAATTCGCATGAAAATCCTCAAAACCTACTAAAAATTAATAGTCACAGCTCCGTGTACAAAATGTCTTTAGTTTCCCCATTCATTTGTAAAACTCGCTTCACCATCGACCAAACAAATATCCTCGGATTTGCCACGCTATCTCATTTTTCAAGTAAAGAGTGTAGCGAGCGGCTTCGTGGTTAAATGGGTAATCAGTATCCACGCGTTATCAATTCAGTGTCGAAGCCTGCCAGAGACTCACTAATCGCTATGTAAATAAACTCATTCTGCGGAGCACCTCTCGCGGTCCTGAAGATTATCGTAAGCCACATATATAACAATGCGTCGATTGGAACCGCTCGCTGTAAATGTAGCTCCTTTGCACGCCAAGGCATAGGTCGTCCTTATCCACGCGATTCAATGAGCGCAATTCAGTGTTGCAAGTCACCGCAAACCAATTAGCTGTGTAAATACAGTCTCCGCTAGAAGGGTCCAAGACCCTACCTTTTGAATATTCATAAGCCCGATATCTACTAATCCGGCGAACGGTGGCGCTCATCGAAAAGCGAAGCTCGGTCGCACGGGAATGATGGCTAGTACTTATCCAGGCTACTCTTTAAAATCGATGGCGACTCGCGCGTCATGAATAATGAATAAATTAGAGCAACTTACGGAGCTTATTCACGTCGATTTCGACGACGCCGGGAGTCGCGAAAGCGACTATGATCAGCTCCGAGACCAGGCCCGTGGCTTCGTCTCGGTCTCGGAGATCGAGGAGCGCCGCGGAAAGCGGGCGAGCGTTTCGAAAATGGCCCATTGGAAAAGCACGCGCGACCCCCCTCGTGGCGTTAGAGTATTACTGAGTGTAGATTATAAACATGTCCTGGTAGAGTGGCACACGCAGGCTCGTAGCCGGGGGGGGGGGGGGGGGGGGGGTATGCGTTGGGTGCGTACGACCCCACCCCCCCCCCCCCCCCCCCTCCCCAATTTAGAAAGGTCCACTTTTTGCCGGTCTCGGGTCCACTTTTTACCGGTCTCGAGTCCACTTTTAATCGGTCTCGACCATCTAAACTTAGGGTCTCGGACCCCCCTGATTAGACAACTTAACAGCGGACATGGCCTCGGCCTCAACATTTGTTGGCGACGGACCCCCCCCCCCCGCTTACACGTCTCTCATCTAGTGCTCTCGGCCTCAAAATTTGTTGGCAAGTGGTCTCGGTCCGTGTTTGTAAATTACGCACCCCCCCCCCCCCCCCCCCCTTTGAAAACCTGGCTACGGGCCTGCACACTAATTAACTACAGAATGTACCTAGTTCTTATTCATGTTTTGGAATACTATACGTGTGTCCTTCCCCATAATGTTCAAGTATTCACTCAATCGCGATTATTGTGTCCTGTACCATATGGGTGACCGGGTTATACTATGGTGACCGGTTATACTATGGTAACCGCTTATACTACGACCGTTCATACCAATGACTAGAATATTAAGCGACCCTTTGTCCCGATGTCTACATAGAACAAAAAGGGTTGATAATTTTGATTGGAGAATGAAAATAAACTTTAAGTTTTAAAGGTGCAACTGGTAATCTGTCTTTTGTCTGGACTGATCGGGCATAACGGGCATGTATCTTTTTTTTCCAAGTAGTTATATTCGCATAATTATGTAACTTTCTATGAACACGCCCGTGCCGTGGAGTAAAATTAAAGGGACTTAGTAACATTGTCCAAATCCTCAAAATACAATTGGAATTCTAGCAGTTCCCTCATACCTTGTTGTATTCGTATTAACAATACAATCATGGGACAGGTTTCGGTTTTTCAAATTTCCCTTTCGTTAAAAAGATATTTACGATTGAAGTGTTCAGATGTTCAATAATCCAAACGGATCGCGAAAACCGTGTACAAAGTGAGTGCAATGAGTTTGTGAATATCACTTTGCATTTTTGCTCATTACTCGGCCATATAACGTCCGTTTGACTGACTGGAAATTGTCACACAATACCCCGATGGACATATCAGATAACAACAATATATATTGTATCAACCATTCATCACTTTTTGCACATATCAACAAAGTTACTAGATCCCTTTAATACATGATACTAATACCAATGAAATTTAATTTCATCCAACTTGTCCTTCCAGAATCTTCACACTTGCACAAATTATATGATATTCGTTATGTTATTGAAAAAAAAATATTATGAGAGGAAGTTGTTATGAAGATCGGATATCCCCTTCCGGGTATTGCCTATGGTATTTAAATGTATACCTATATGGCGAAGCTTCGGAATTGGGGGGGGGGGGGGGGGGGGTGGGGGGGCACTGGGAGGAACGTTCCCCCAGTAATTTGACAAAACGCCAAAACAGAAACATAATGGTACAAAATAATAATAATACAAAGAATGTGCCCCCCATCAGTCGATCGACTGCGAACACACTGGGATACAACCTGCGTTCACAGTGTGTAAACAGTATGCTCAAACTGTGCTCGCTGTGTGTTCACAGTGTGACGTGTGTTGACACCAATAACGTGCTCGAATTTAACATTGTCTACACAGTATCCTCACAGTGTGGTCCACACCGCGAAGCAGTGTGTTCACAGTGTGGCACCCTGTGTTCTTTCCGGTAGCGCACCCCCCCCCCCCCCCACCACCCCCCCTTCCTCACACTTTTAGGTTAACTCTTGGTGTGCCGCTGAAGTGATCGACATTTTGTTAAATCTGATTATATCCGTTGCCAAGGTAACATACTGGTATCGGTTTCATCGCCATAAGCATATTACGTGAGTCATTACGATATCAATATTTGTTGTCGATTGTGTGTTCAATGTTCTCTTTGTGTAATTGCCATTTTTGCAGAATTAAAACGCTTTGTATATATCACAATTGCGAAACATGTATAGAAATTAATTAAAGGAAACAATAATAATGATTATATCCATACCCTGAGCTCATGTGCAGCATGCATTAGTTTTAATTTTGTAATTGATATGTGCAGTATTCGAAGCGCTTCGTATCATATTTTCTAAGCGTGGCGTATGACAAATATAACAGTACTGTATTTTATATTTCCTTTACCCCGAGGTAAAGTAGCGTACAATATCCAAGAGATTCTATAAAGTTTACGAACGCAAAATGAACGCTTTTAGGTTTGCCTATTATATGAAAGTTATGGGTGCCGAATTTATCGAAATTACTTTTGTTTCGAGTTACTTTATTAATTGTTTCATTTTTTAACTTGATCAACACTATCATTCTAACTAAATTTAATTGAATTCAACACAGGATAATTGAGCATAACTGTTAACGGCATTTAGTTTACCGTAGGAAAAATTTGGTGAATTCAACTCGATATGACATTTGTTTCGCATCGGTGTAATATTTGAATTTGTATTTCTTATTCCGAACAAAATGTCAACATTTTCCAGTTGCTTATCACCATAATTGTGAGTTCGATAACATGAAATAAAACCGTTTGGTTCTGCCTCAGATATAGTGTGTTCATAAGGTAACTCAATTTCGAATCTATTCATATCGTATTTCTATTCTGAATATAATTTATATCAATGTATTTCTTTTCTATATAGTTGTAAATTGTGAATTCTTCAAATAACACACCGACGTTGGATTTTGTCACAGCAATGTATCATTCGGTTGCTCAAAATCAATAATACTTTTAATTTTTGAAGTTTTGCAATGTTTCTATCCGTTCCGACGTTTGTTTATAATAGAAATTGGCACAAATCATCCATAACAATATTGATATGAAGCCTCAAATAACACTTTTTGAAGAAAAAAAAATCTTATTGAAGTTAATGGATCATTTGAAATGTATACATTCTTTCTTAATAATTCACTGAGAGCAAAATATCGTCTTCTTCTCGTAAAAAGCGATCGTTTAAAATAATTTTAAATACAATTTTGACTAGGTTTTGCCTTCACCGCTAGAAGTATAGTTATGAGGTGATTGAATGTAGATATATGACTTTCATTCTGATTTTGTTTGCTCCTTTCTTTACAATTATGAGCGAATGAGCGACAGCAAAATAATATTTCCTTCCAATCAATTGTAAAAGGTGAATGTTAACAATAATTATTATATAAAAAAACCTTCACCACTGGAAGTATAGTTATGAGGTGATTGAATGTAGATATATGACTTTAATTCTGACTTTGTTTACTCACTTTTTTACAATTCTGAGCGAATGAGCGACAGCAAAATAATATTTAATTCCAATAAATTGTAAAAGGTGAATGTTAACAATTATATAAAAAAAACCTTTTGAACAGGGTCTGCCTTCACCGCTGAAAGTATAGTTATGAGGTGATTGAATGTATAGATATATTACTTTAATTCTGACTTTGTTTGCTCATTTCTTTACAATTATGAGCGAAAGAGCGACAGCAAAATAATATTTAATTCCAATAAATTGTAAAAGGTGAATGTTAACAATTATATAAAAAAACCTTTTGAACAGGGTCTGCCTTCACCGCTGGAAGTATAGTTATGAGGTGATTGAATGTGTAGATATATGACTTTAATTCTGACTTTGTTTGCTCATTTCTTTACAATTATGAGCGAAAGAGCGACAGCAAAATATTTCCTTCCAATAAATTGTAAAAGGTGAATGTTAACAATTATATAAAAAAACCTTTTGAACAGGGTCTGCCTTCACCGCTGGAAGTATAGTTATTGAGGTGATTGAATGTAGATATGACTTTCATTATGATTTTGTTTGCTTCTTTCTTTAATACAAATCCTGAACTAATAGCGACAGCAGGATATTTTCTTCCAATTGTAAACAAAAAAGAAGAAGTGAATGTTGAGAGTATAACTACTGAGTATAATTGCTGATTTTGTTTGGTCCTTTTTTTTTTACAATTCTGAGCGAATGAGCGAGAGCAAAAAATTTCCTTCCAATAAATTGTAAAAGTTGAATGTTAACAGTTATATTAAAACCCCTTTTGACCAGGTTTTGCCTTCACCGCTGGAAGTATAATTATGACGTGATTGAATGTAGCTATGACTTTCATTCTGATTTCGTTTTCTTCTTTCTTGACAAGTCTGAGCGAATAGCGACAGTGACAGCAAACTATTTTCTTCCAATTGTAAAAAAAAAAAACACGTTGAAAATCGATATAAAACTCTTTTGACCAGGTTTTGCCTTCACCGCTGGAAGTATAATTATGACGTGATCGAATGTAGCTATGACTTTCATTCTGATATCGTTTTCTTCTTTCTTGACAAGTCTGAGCGAAAAGCGACAGCAACATATCTTATTCCGATTGTAAAACAAAAAAGAAGAAGTGAATGTTGAACATTTAATATAAAAAAAACTCTTTGTGAGCAGTGGTTTGGTTTCACCGCCGGAAGATATTTATCATGCGATTAAACGAAGATAATATGACTTTCATTTCGATTTGTGTATAATGTTTCCAATTAGTTAACAGCGCCGATATAATTATACATGTTATACAATAATGATTATTTACATTGCTGTTAATTCGAAATATTTTATCGACGAATTTCATATAAAAGAATAAATATTTATATTTAGCGCAGAAGGATAAGGTTGCGCAATTTTGATATGATAATACTGATACATATCTGCAAAAAGGTAAATCTATAGGAGTATGTGGCATCTACATTTACATTTTCTGTAAGATTCGAGACATCGCATTTGTAGCCCAAGCACCCGTACCGTAATGGCGCGCATTCGAAGAAAATATGGATTTACCATATACATTTAACCTTTCCGGGTTCCCCATTGTCCGAAAGAACTACGTATAATATCCCGGTCACACTTACCCGTGAAGCCTTGGACATGTTGGAAGGTTAGTGTGGACACGACATCCTGACGGAATAAAGGATGATGAAATGGCGATTATTTGTTTTACTGCGCCTCTGAATAATGCCTCGTAAAACGTGGACCACGGAAACCCACGAATAGCTACGGAATCGCCACGAAATAGCCACGGCAGACACTCGGCAACTCCATTAACCGTATGAAAAGCCATGTCGTGGCAAACTTTTGAACATTTTGACACGTTTTAGCTCTGCCTCCCCGTATCAGTGACACGAAGACCCGTTGATCCTGTCACGTAGTGTCACGTATCGCTATGTATTGCCACGAAATTGCCACCGTTTCCTTCCATCTTTTCATTCCAGAAATTAAATAAAAATGCCAATACGTGGCTCTTAAGGGAATGCTATACGCGAGAACGTGTGACTGGGGCATACGGATTACAAGTTCAATGCCTTCTCGTTATGGATCCAAAGGCCACGTGCTTTGTCATGTGTTTGTGATCATCAAACCCCTGCGTCCACACGTACGTTCCCAGGTCTCGGTTGCTCATTGGTCACTTGTTGGTTTGTTACTTGGCTTTTTTACTCACATCTTTCAAGATACCTTCTAGCTGCAACCAGTAGTTCATTTCATAAAACTATTGCAATTGTTGTAAATGTCCAATTATTGTTACTACCATGGCAACAGCTGTAATGCTCCATTCTGATTGGCTGTTGACCAAATAGTTACAATAATTGGACACTTACAAAGATTGCAAGTGTTTTATGAAATGGGCTACTGTGGTTGCGTCCTGTATTTATCATCACCAACCGAGAGACGCAGCCTTGGATTCATGCAAAGCCGTGCCGATTACTTGTGTGCGAACATAATGCGCCCTCAAATTTCAATTCGAGAATTGGTGTGAAATTTGAAGGGATGAAGGGACACCATAGGTACAGGTTTAATCGGTAAATGTTGGGTTCATACTCGTTTTCCAGTTACTGTTCATCTGTCCATGTGATTACAAGATGATGGGATGTATTGACTATCACCTCTTTACCAACTCCATCCAAATGACTGCCTTATATGTACATGGTGAGTTCATCATCACAGTTTCATGCGGATTAATATGGATTCGTGTGAACACGATGTGAAGACTGGTATACTACATAGCCTCTATTTTAAGTTGATCACAAGGACCCCCAAGCGATGTAAGTGCACCATCACAGTTTTATTAAGACGAATGGGAAAGACTGCATGGGTTTAATCCCGCCTTTTTCGAGTTTGATGTGAACCCGACATGCCCGATGTATGTTGATGACTAGCCTCTTGACAAACTTGATCCCAAGGACCCCCTTATCGGTATGGGTTTTAAAGTGAACCATTCAATTTTGCCAATTTGAACCAAACTTATTTGTAGATTACACGTTTTCTCTTGTACCTTAATGATTGGCTTATATGGTAACATAATCATAAAATGGGGTTTGTAAAATGTGTGGACTCAACATCATAGTTTTGTGGGAGTAATATGAATACTGAATGATTCCCCCAAAAAAATGTTAGACAAAACTCTTCCGTAAATGGTGTCCAAGTAATATGAATACTGGCCGGGGCTCAGTCCCGCGACTTTTGGGGCTCCAATGTGAACCCAAGATAATGTTAGACTATAGCCTTTTCTTGAACTTGATTTCCAAGGACCCAGTAACCTGTGTGAGTTAACAATTTGCTGATTACGAACCTTTTCGAGTACCGTCAGACAGTTATGTAGCCAAAATCAATGATTGAACGGGGGGGGGGGGGGGGGGGGCTAGGGGGGGGGGGGGGCTTGCTTTACCATGGGGAGAAGTGGGGGCTAGTCCGTGGTAGGCAGTGGTGTTAGCCAATGTCATTGAGAGCCAAGAGTGGGGGAGGGGGACGGGGTACAAAGTTTTGGTTTACCATGGCGGGGGGAGGGGGGGGGGGGTGGGGGGCAATACAGTCCTCTAAATGCAGATGTAAATAATGTTCTGTAAATCTTTATTTTTAAAGTGATACATCAGTTTTGTCAAAAAGCAAATCACTTGGAGCTTTCACATGGCTTGTGTACCTCGTTGTTTGGCTTTTGGTATGTAGGTAAACGAAAACAAAAAATGGTTTTGGTTTTTCGAATGCACCCCCTTAGTTATACAATTATTTATGTTAGAGTTATTAGCGTTCCGGAACGCCTTTCTTCGAGTGTAGTCAAAACCAATGGGCAGAGGTGATACATATATGACATTTCATGTTCACTATACTTTCTATGAATATCAAACGTCATTCAGAATGAATCGTACAATAATATTATGAATCGTGTGGTGTATGATCATGATTGAAGTCTCAAATATCACTATTGGAAAACAAATCTTTTGAAGTTAATGGATCACTTTAAAGTAACGCCCGAGTACCCAGTACAAGTATTAAGAGGTTTATTATTACAATCATCGTCCTTACGACATGCACTTATAGACATGTTATAAGTGAATGTCTGAAGTTTCTAAACGGTCTGCTGTTTGTATTTTGTAACACGTGCTGCAATTTATCGAGGTACGTCCTTCAAGTAAAAATAATATTAATATGGGTCATCCTAATTGTTCAGTAGTTTTGCTCGACTGTAGTTTCATTTTTGTGGCGCAGCCGAACGGGGACAAAGGCGGTGGTGAGTTTGTGATGCGGCCGGAGGGGGGAGGAGGAGGGAGGGGGGGGGGGGGGGGGGGGGTGCAATGCCTACAATATGGTGATAATATTTCTTTGACGAACAAAATCCCAGTAAGGTCATGTATAGGTGGAGTTGGGTGGGGGGAGGGGGGAGGGTTTAAATCGGGGAGAGCAGAATTCCAAGAAGGGGCTTGCTACCCCACCTCCCCCCCCCCACAACTATGTCCATCCCTTATAGCTACGCTCATATTTCTCTGTAGTTTATTACACGTGCAATTTATCAACATTCATATATGACAATTTTCCATATTGTTATAAGCAGTACTGTTGTTCTTGTTGTTTCAATGTGCATTGATATACGGAGATAACACACCCATTCACAGTGTGAACACAGTCTGAACATTACTGTGCGTCACAGTGTGGACCACAATGCTAAATTCCAGCGTTTTCACAGTGTAAAGATCATTTCACACTGTGAACACACTGTGACCACACTGTGAATACATTGTCAGGGGCACTATCGCCACAGTGTGAAATTGCCTGCGTTCACAGCGTGTAAAAACGGTGCGCTCACACTGTGTATCTCAGCAATTTCACAGTGTGTTCACATTGTGAGTTGGCTTTCATACTGTGAAAACGCTGGAATTTAACATTGTGGTCCACACTGTGAAACACAGTGTGTTCACACTGTAGGTGGGTGTGTTTTCTTCCGGTAGGGATAGACATGGGAGTCAACCAATCCATGCAGTCTGACAAGTTTGAGGGGAAGGGGACACTAATTATCATGCTAATTCTGAAGTGAGCAGCATGCCGGCCTAAAAAGTGATTAAAGTGATCCATTAACTTTATATTTTCCCCCAAAAGTAATATTTGAGACTTCAATCATATATACCAATTTTATTGTAAGATTCTTGAGAATGATATGTGAGCATTTTATAGAAAAAGAATAAATTTTACCTAGTGAAAACAGATACAATCAATGTCTGATTTGATCCCGATCATTCGCGAATTCAGATACCATTGACTGTGGTCGGAAACTGTTTATAGACGCTCTTATAGTCAATCTTAGATATTATCCATGATTATGGGGACATTTGGAAAATCAAAACCCATTTCATTCTTATGTTACTATTAGCCAAAGAACAAGGTACAAGAGAAGTGGGAAAGGTCCAAGTGAGTTTGGTTGAAATTGTACAAATTAAAGTTAATGGTTCACTTTAAAGCCATATGCGTGGGTTATAATGGACGGGTAGTCAGCAAATTCCAACTCGCACTCCACCGTAATCTCCCGAGGTAAACTCACGATATGTGTTGGATCGATCGAAGAGCTTCGAAATATCTGAACACGGGCCTTCTTATGAAATTGCATGCAGCACACAGCGGGTATCTGTATACCGAGCGAGTTTCTCGAGCTATCACCTAAGGCAATACATATCGCTGATAAGATCAAACAGCGGCACTTTGAAGTCGGTGCGGTTAAGCGTGTTACGTAATATATTCCGAACGCGACTATTTTTGATGCATTTTCGTCTCGGGTGTTGGGAAGTGGGACAGTTTGCGATAACTGAGCCAATGGGGATTACGTACCGTGCGTAAAAGTGCGCAATATTGATCCACGCGTCTAATATACCGGTCTGAATTCCCTTTAATATTCATTTAAAAATTATTCCAGTACATCAGGGACAGAAAAGGGGTGTTACCCACATCATGTATATAATGCACTTACATGACCATGCTAAATGTATGTACGTGTGTGTGTGTAGTTGTGTGTGGGGGGGGGGGGGGTGCGGGGGGGGGGGGTGGGGGACAATGAAGCGCAGCTCCCCCTCCCCCAGCTACGTGACGTTACTGCCTCCCTGTACGTCCAAACACGTGCAATTCATCTAAGCACGTACTTAAACGCATAATGAATTATCGTTTCTTGCATGACAGTAATTTTTTTCGTGTGGATTTCAGTGGATCCCTAATTACGGTATAATTAGTAGTCTGTTGACAAGACCACGCGTCGGAATAGCAGGAACAACTGGAAATTGTGACTATCACACAACACGAGCATCATACTCTCGTAAAATGTTTCTAACATTCAAGCACACATACATAATTAGGCATTTGTACTATAGGGCAATTCCAAGCAAACATTGACATAAGCACCCATTTTTCAAATTCGTCGAATCATAACATATTTGGTATCAAATTAAAGCTTAAAGATTAAACTATTCAGAAATGCATTTTGTTCAAAAAAATTTTTGGCGTAAACTATTATTTCATAGGAATTAATTAGCATAAATTAATTTTCAATTATTTTCACAAAATATACTTGTAAATATTAAGCTTAAAAGAGCTGCAAAAATAGGTTTTCATAAAATTTTCTTTCAGTGTTGGTAAGAACATTACTTCAATTTATCAGATAAATATCTATTTCGGCATTTTCGCTCTTTGTTCTGCTTCAGTGACTGTTTCATTTATAGTCATCTATATGTCACGCTGTTACCCTAAAAACAGGTATTTTTAATATTTCTGGAAAAGTATGAATGGGAATGAAATTATTTGTTGTTTCTTCTTCATTCACCCATAGGGCTATATTATGGATGCTAAATAGCAGCATTATCTTTTACCACTAATTAATCTAAGCAATATCAATTTGGTCACGCTGTTACTTTTTGGGTAACAGCGTGACGCAACCTACTTTTTTTTTGCAATATCTCAAGAATCGTTGGATGGATTCAGTTCAAACTTTGTACAAGACATGAATTCAGAGGTATGGATTATCTGATACATTTTGGGGCCATGAGGTCAAAGGTCAAAGGTCACAGCTAATTAATATGCAAAAAATATATTATTCTCAAGATATTTCAAGAATCCTTGAAGGATGACATGATAATTAATACTGGTATGCGTTCAGTGAAGTAGATGACCTGATTATAGAATTTGGTCACGGGGTCAAAGGTCAACAGGTCAAATTATTGTAGCTTATTTTTTTATCTCACAAAAAATGCCAGAATTAATGTTAGAAAGAGTACTGTAGATAAAAGAAAATTCTATGAAAATGATTGGAGCACAGGTCAAAGGTCACTCGGATAATTACCAATTCAAACACAAAAACTTACTGACATTGAAATCATGTTACATGAAACAAATCACTTGTAGATATGCACTGTGCCACATAAAATTACACATTTGTATGCTAATTTGAGAAATAAGGTCAAAGGTCAGATGTCAAAGGTCTAATATTTCATTGTTGCAATTAAGTTTGTATTTTGGGTTTGATATTTGATGGTTCCTCAAACTAAATTCTGAAAAAGATAAGAATTTCAGTTTTGTCCAAAAACATTTTTGATCAATAGAGGGCGCTAGGCTGCAAATTTGTGTCATGCTAACCATCATTTCAGAGCATCTGGGTTATATTACCCATTCATCTAGTTCTGTATAGATTCTGGATGACTACATCAAAATTATATAATCTTATTCATCTCATCAATATCTCCCATATATATAACATGTACAATTCAGAGGTCACGCTGTTACCGTCACGCTGTTACCGTGCACAGATATGTTTATGATATCATATTTACTATGAACATTGGATTTTTTCTACATTTTTATTTGGATGTTCTAGCTTGATGTCTAGTACAAAGAATCAATGTGACAAAATTGCAAAATGTTCCTGTAGTTCACAGAGTTTGCTTAGTTTCTTACCATGTAAGAAACCCATGTCTTTTTGCCGTCACGCTGTTACCGCAGATATTGATATTCATAATTCATAATTTAGTGGGAATTTTTATTTTCTTTCCTATTGTAAATAATTAGTAGGATAGTGGTAACAGATGCATATCAAAATTTGGTTCTGGACATTTTTATTTTGTGAGTTATTTAGACTTTCATCGTGAGAAACACCCTCCTACCGTCACGCTGTTACCTTGGAATTGCCCTATACATAATGATGTATAAATTTATGTAAATATGTTTTGTTTAAATATTGTACGGACTTGCTATAGAACAGCCATTGGCTGAAGCAAGTGACCGTAGTGAAATAAAATAAACTCAAACTCAAACCCAGGCATGAGTAGTAGGCCTTGTCCAATAACAAAACCTGATAAAGCACCTTTTGAAAGTTGCACCTAAAAGATGAAAAGTTGCACCTTTAGCCTGAATGTGCAACTTTTCAAATGTATATCAAGGTACAACGATGCACGTTTAAACGTGTTGCCGGTGTGGCAAGAAAAAAGGTGCTAAGTTTGACTCCTTTCTTTCTCTTTGTGTTATAGCATGTGCCTCTTATTACTAGTTCCAACTAATATGCAAATATGGGGACATGTCCAAAGACTATACGCTATACAGGGTGCCCCCCCCCCCACCCCCCAAAAAAGAAAAAAAGAAAGAAAAAAAAACCGGAACCGGGTACTCGCCATAATAAAGAAACATGGTGACTATAGGTTCATGGGATAGGGCATATTTTGGAACCTGACATGGTCTCACTTAAGACATCCTAAATAAAAAAAACTACTTGATCAAAATGTTTTTGCTATCATTTTTCTATATAAAAGATGCCATATCCCGTGAACCTATTGTCATTGTGTGTCTTTATTATGGCAAGTACCCCGTTCCGTATTTTCTTTTGGGCCACCCTGTATAGTATGTTGTATGGAGAATGTGAAATAATGAATA
>JBAMJV010012814.1:0-57391 GCA_037951105.1 Echinarachnius parma
AAGAAGCTAAGGACATGCAAATATCAAATGTTAGTGGTATAATATTGATTCATGTATTACCAAAAACGGTTGATGTGACATTATGATTAGTCTAGCATGTATTGTGTATTATAACACACTAATGACGTGTCCATTACACTGTTTATATGTTAATGCTACCTAATATCGCTATAATCATGATAATTTCATTGGAAATAAGAATGTATAGTGTCTTTGGGTTTGCTTTGGTCGATCATTATTATGATTCATGCGGCCGCATGAAAACATACGATATATTTTGTAAAATGCAGCTAACATGTATAATGCCAGAGAGTCTGTCAGTCGTCAAGTAATGGGTCTATCCAACATTATTAATAGACCCTGATAAATGAATGTATATATATATATATACATGTAATCATACATATATCTCAATCATTTATGATTATTCTTTGCAATTATTTAAATATTGGAAGAAACCAAAGCTGTATTTATTAGTTCAATTTTCGCTTGTATATATATATATACATGTATTTAACCCCCTCAAAAAAAGGAAACTCAACTTTCATCGATTATATCACTCTTATTGTCAAATTGTATTTTTGTTCTGTTAGTGTCATTGCAATGCAAGATAAATTCCCTTTGAAATGGTACATTATTTGTCATTTATCTCAAATCAGGGAATACGCAGTGCGTTTCAAAATGGAGGACGGTCAGAAGTCAAATGTCGCAAAATGGGCCGAAAGTATTCAATTGGGAAATTTGACTCTTGTGTCGTATTTTTTAATCATCATCATCATCATCATCATCTAAACAGGAGTGTAGGGTAGCCCTGTAGATCTCCCGGTCATAAACACGTTGATAGCATTCCTTTTACTGACTGTGCACAGCATGCGCTCATGGAAGTCAAACGATATCAAATCTTTGATTTAACCAAACAATATCCAGGCCATGTTTGAAAGTGACGGCGCTAGTAGCAGTGACTAATGACGCAGGAAGACTGTTCCATGAACTAATAACACGCTTGCTGAAGAAACTGCTTCTGAGGTTGAGTTTACAACGGGTAGTAAAAAACTTCAGAGGATGTCCACGAGTACGTAGGTAATCAGATCTGACAAAGAAATATTCTGGATCGATTCTGTCAATACCGTGCAGGATTTTGGAGACTTGGATCATATCTCCCCTCTCCCTTCGGTAGTGAAGAGTGAAAAGCTCAAGTTTTCTTAGTCTCTCTGGGTACGATAAGGAGCTCATTCCTGGAATCAGCCTTGTTGCTCTTCGCTGTACTGCTTCAATCTTTTTGTCGTCTGTAACAAATCTTGGGCTCCATGATACGATGCACTCTAGATGTGGGCGTGCAAGTGCTTTGTAGAGAGGTATGAAGATGTCGGGGTCAATATTGACAAAAGCACGCTTGATGAGGCCTAGCATCTGGTTCGCTTTTTGTATTGCTGAGGAGATATGTTTGTGGAAATTTAGCTCACCGTCTATCAATACTCCCAGATCCTTTTCACAGGTGACATTTTCCAGCATTGCATTGTCCGTCATATATGAGCACTGTTGATTGTTCTTTCCTATATGAAGTGCCTTACATTTCTGGGAGTTCAAGGGCAGCTGCCATGTGCGAGACCACTTCTGAATGTTGCTCAAATCTTGTTGTAGTACCTGGCTTGAAGCAGGGTTCAGTACAGGAGCATACATCTTGGCATCATCTGCGTATAGCTGAGTTTTGCTTGCAGTCGTATCTGGTAGGTCGTTCACGAACATGACAAAAAGAGTAGGCCCCAATACACTTCCTTGTGGAATGCCGCTCATCACACTGGCCCAACTAGAATTAACGCCATTTACTACTACCCTCTGCTTTCTTTGTGACAAGAAAGCTTTCATCCATGAGAGGAGTGGGTCAGCAATTCCAAAGGATGATACCTTTCTGATCAGTCTAGTATGAGGTACAGAGTCAAAAGCCTTTTTGAAATCCAAATATATTACATCTACCGGTTCACCTTTGTCCATGCTTTCTGTCCAGTCTTCAAGTTGACAAAGAAGCTGGGTGGTACATGATCTGCCTGGCACGAAACCATGTTGTGCTTCCGAAAAGAGGTTCTGGCTTTTCATGTGTCCTACTATGGCATCTCTAAGTACAGATTCCATCACTTTCACCACTACAGATGTGAGGCTAATGCACTGTTAAAAAAAACAGTAGATTTTACAGGAAAAAAAATACAGAATCATTCTGTAAATTGTTGTAACTGGAAATTTCCTTTAATTTAACAGAAAAGATCTCTAAAAGAAAAGAAGAAAGTTTTTTTTTACAGGAACTTGTTATGCTTACAGACCCCACGTACTGATTTTCTGTAATTTTACTGAGTGCTTCGTGAAATAAAATAATCCTCATATTTTAAGGAAAGATCTGTTTTCTTACAAAATTCATTTGAGAATCATCGTAGCCGCAGACCATCTGTAATTTTAAAAAATAATTCTAAAGGAAACGAAATAACTGTTTTTCAACAGAATCTGTCATTTATTTTACTTTAAATAAAAAGATGAAAAGTCATTTTGCAGAAAATTGTTATGCTTACAGACCCCATGTACCGATTTTCTGTAATTTCACAGAGTGCTTCGTGGAATAAAGTAATCCTCATTTTTAAAAGAAAGATCTGTTTTCTTAAAAAATTGTTTTGTGAATCATTTGTTGCCGCAGACCATCTGTTATTTTAAAGAATAATTTTAAAAGAAACGAAATAGCTATTTTTCAACATAATTTTCTAATTATTTTACTTACAAAGAAAAGAAGAACTGTTTTTTTACAGGAAATTTGTATGCTTACAGTACTGATTTTCTGTTATTTTACAGAGTGCTTCGTGAAATAAAGAAATCCTCATTTTTAAAAGAAACATCTGTTTTCTTACAAAATTATGTTGTGAATCATTGTAGACGCAAACCATCTATAATTTTAAATAACAATTCTAAAAGAAACGAAATAACTGGATTCCAACACAATTTTGCATTTATTTTACTTTAAATAAAAAGAAGAAAAGTTTTTTTGCAGAAAATTGTTTTGCTTACAGACCCCATGTACCGATTTTCTGTAATTTCACAGATTGCTTTATGGAATAACGTAATCCTCATTTTTAAAGGAAAGATCTGTTTTCTTACAAAATTGTTTTGTGAATCATTGTTGCCGCAGACCATCTATGATTTTAAATAACAATTCTAAAAGAAACGAAATAACTGGATTCCAACACAATTTTGCATTTATTTTACTTTAAATAAAAAGAAGAAAAGTTTTTTTGCAGAAAATTGTTTTGCTTACAGACCCCATGTACCGATTTTCTGTAATTTCACAGATTGCTTTATGGAATAACGTAATCCTATTTTTAAAGGAAAGATCTGTTTTCTTACAAAATTGTTTTGTGAATCATTGTTGCCGCAGACCATCTTTAATTTTAAAGAATAATTCTAAAAGAACCGAAATAGCTGTTTTTCAACATAATTTTTCAATTATTTTACTTAAAAAGAAAAGAAGAACTGTTTTTTTACAGGAAATTTGTACGCTTACAGTACCGATTTTCTGTGATTTAACAGAGTGCTTCCTGATATAAAGCAATCCTCAGATTTTAAGGAAAGATCTGTTTTCTTACAAAATTGCTTTGAGAATCATCATAGCCGCAGACCATCTGTAATTTTAAAGAATAAATCTAAAGGAAACGAAATAACTGTTTTTCAACAGAATCTGTCATTTATTTTACTTTAAATAAAAAGAAGAAAAGTCATTTTGCAGAAAATTGTTATGCTTACAGACCCCATGAACCGATTTTCTGTAATTTCACAGAGTGCTTAGTGAAATAAAGTAATCCTCATTTTTAAAGGAAAGATCTGTTTTCTTACAAAATTATTTTGTGAATCATTGTAGACGCAAACCATCTATAATTTTAAATAACAATTCTAAAAAAAAACGAAATAACTGGTTTCCAACATAACTTTGCATTTATTTTACTTTAAATAAAAAGAAGAAAAGTTATTTTGCAGAAATTTGTTTTGCTTAAAGACCCCATGAACCGATTTTCTGTAATTTCACAGAGTGCTTTATGGAATTACGTAATCCTCATTTTTAAAGGAAAGGTCTGTTTTCAAAAAGCTAGGACTATAACGTGCGGTGTGCCACAGGTATCAGTAACATTGTTTTAACTTATATTTAACTAGTTGCCTTGTTGTACTGACTACTTTGAGTTTAGATTGTTTGCAGACGATTCAATATTTTCATACTTTTGATGAGAGTCAAAAGGAAATAGATTCAAATTAAGTTAATGAGCAATTACATGCAGTTCAAAATGGTGTAATGCTAATAAACTCACTATTAATTTAAAGAAAACTAATTATATGATTATCCAAAGCAAAATACAGGTTACCTTGTTGTAGTGACTACTTTGAGTTTAGATTGTTTGCAGACAATTCAATATTTTCATACTTTTGATGAGAGTCAAAAGGAAATAGATTCAAATTAAGTTAATGAGCGATTAAATGCAGTTCAAAATGGTGTAATGCTAATAAACTCACTATTAATTTAAAGAAAACTAATTATGATTATCCAAAGCAAAATACAGGTAATGAATGAAAACGGTGTCCTTAACTGTCTGGTTCAGATATTAATCATGTTAATGTTGTAATTGTGGCATCTTGTCTAGGAGTTGAAATCGATAGTATACATTGATTTGGAAAAATCACATTGACTTTGTAAATAAGTGTGTTCGTAGAAAAGTGCGTTAGCTATTTAAATTGAGATATTTTGTGCCTCAGTATATTCTTGTGCTTTTGTATGAATCATTTATACAACTTCAAATTCTCTATGGAATTGAGGTATGGGGAAGCAGTTCTAAATCTCACTTGTATTCATTTAGCTCAACAAATGGCTATGCGAGCTATTATTTCAATTTCAATTTTATTTCCAATGATATAAAAACATCAACATTACGAAAAAATCAAGTGAACAATTAATATCACATTATTACATAGATCTATACGGCGGGGTAATATCAATACTATATAATAGTATGATTAATAAAATAAAAGTCCACAAAGCTTGAAGAAAGGACAGCCCGTTGTAAGTATACTTTGATAATTATTACATTTTCATTATTGGGAAAATCCTCGAAACCACTGTTTAAACAATTGGGGATGTAAGATGATTTTAGTTTGCATGAACTTGCATTTTCAACATTTGTATATGATTTGTACTTTATCACACTCATTATTAGAATATTGTCAGATGTTACACCATACTTATGAAACAAGACTTTGTTGGACCAAAGCTTTGGAATAGCTTACCCCAGAAGATTAAAGAACAAAAAACAAGATATTCATTTCATAGGACCCTCACAATTTATTTGTTGAACAAATACATCTTTTGCATAAGTTATTATTTAATTTCAAGAATTATTATATCAGCTTTTGTAATACTGGATAATAAAGAGAACCGATCTCGACAAACACCTGTGCTAACTTTCGGTTCTCTACCCATCAGAGCCTAAGGCCCACATGTTTGTGGTTTGGTAGTCCTACACTTAAACAAGAAGAAGACTAGTTATGTGAAGTGTACAGAAAGAAAGGGCATAAATTCCTCTATTTTTAGATCCATATTTTGTTACTCTACCTGCTTCAGTTATTTTGTAATGATTGTTTTGTTATTGCGTAAATCACTATAATTTAGAAAAATCCTTAAATTGGCAACACATTGTAATATTTTAAAAACAGATATTGGCGTTCAAATTGGCAACTTTGCAGCAAAGTCACTTCATATATTTTGTCTTAAATGGTCATTACTAAATATTTTCCACCTATTTTTATGTCATTGATCGGTCAACAAAATTTGTAGAGGAAAACAATGATCAGATTTGCCTTAAAATAGCTCTCGTCCTTGATGGGTTAACAACAATTTTAACTTTTGTATAAATATGAAATAATAGTTTACAGTTCGTATTTTAATAATTTGCCTTGGATGTATGTTTTAATGTACATACGATATTGTTTTTGTTGTTGTTAATACACTTCAAACTTCAAAGATGGGACATATTATGGCCCCACAAGGGTACACCCACCTAGAACCCACTTAATGAAACCATATGGGGCCATCTGGGAGCCCAGATAATGAAACCATATGGGCAGCCCATAATGCTGGTTCCATAATCGATCCCCACGCTATCCCCATTGCTATCGGGAAATTCATGATCGATTATGAACAATTGTAAGTGAATGTAAATTTCTTTCTTTCTTTTTGTAATTAATTCTTTTGAAAGCATTGTTATCATGTCCTTGTTGTTGAATATAATTCATAAACATGTAAATAACAATTGTATATTGTGTTATGAATTTGATTTGAAGGCTAATCATTTCAGAATCAACTCTCTGCAAATACTAACCACTAAAAACCCGCATACCTAGAAGATGTGTATATATATGGAACCGATTACAGAAAATGTTCGTAGGAAAGGTAGGATGTTAGAATGATAGGCTTAGGATGATAGGTTTAGGATGATAGGACTAGGTTAGCAGGCATAGGATTACAGAATTAGGATTAAGATAGGGACGTGAATAAGTAGAATGAAGCTCACTACAAGTGCGCCATATTTCATTTTTGTGATATGGATTGACTTTCTGTTTTTTTAAAGAAGAAATTGTTTTTTATCACATACAGATATTTTATAAAAACAGAAAAGTAGTAAATTGCAATAAGATGTATGCAGTAAAATTACAGGAGTTCTCGAGACTCTGCTGCAAGTACATTTCTGTTTTTTAAAGAAGAAATTGTATTTATCACACACAGATTGTCTGTTAAAAACAGATATGTAGTAAATTGCGAAAAGAATTGTGCAGTAAAATTACAGGAGTCCTCGAGACTCTGCTGCAAGTACTTTTCTGTTATTTTAAAGAAGAAATTGTATTTATCACACACAGATTGTCTGTTAAAAACAGATAAGTAGTAAATTGCGAAAAGAAGTATGCAGTAAACTTACAGGACATCTCGAGACTCTGCTGCAAAGCACTTTTCTGTATTTTTACTGAGAAATTTTCTAACAGTGTGGGACGGTAGTTTCCAGGGTCCTTCCTACTACCTTTTTGTGTAGGGCCGTAATATTGGCTTCTTTCCAGTCTAGAGGTAGTACTGCTTCCTTCAGCGAAATTTCGAACAACTGCGCAAGTGGTCCACTGATATGATCTGCTAACTCCTTTAAAACTCTGGGATGAAAATTACCCGGGCCAGCAGATTTACCGTTCTTTAACAAGAGGAGTTTCTTTCTTACAATTTCAGCGGCAAATATCACATTGTCGAGCATAGCATTGTCGTATTGCAACGTAGGGACTGGAATACTGGTCAGATCTTCTAAAGTAAAAACGCTGCTAAACTGCTTATTCAATATGTCTGCCTTTTCTTGTCCCGTTTTTGCAAAAGTTCCATCTGGTCTCATCAAATTGCATATATTGGTTCTATCTATAGCTTTACTATTGACATATCTCCAAAAAGACTTGGGGTTAGTCTTGACCTCAGAGCTGTAGTTCGAAGTTCTTGCATAGATCCCTAGTCATACTTCGCAGGGAATTCCTCTCTCGTGAATATGCTTCATAGTCCCACATACATTTAGATTCAAGATATCTCTTCCACAATCTCTGCTTTTTCCTTGATGCTGTCATAGCTTCATGTGTCATATAAATTTTCTTCCTTCTATCTTTCCCAACTGTTCGCTTCGGAATGTTCTCGTCCATGGATTTGGAAAGTGTGTTAGCGAAAAGTTTCCAAGCATCAACACAATTTAGGTCAGCGAAAATTTTATCCCAGTCCATGATGCTAAAATCCGTCCTCATTTTCGTATAATCTCCTTTATTAAAATCAAACACCATGCGTTTTTCATGCTGTACAGTCTTCTGTCCAAGTGCCAATTCAATAATTAAACAAACATGGTCACTTTTTCCTAACGGTGGTAAGTACTCATGAATAAATTCCATGTCATGAATAAATTCCATGTCATTAGTCAAAACTAAATCAAGAACATTGGGCCGTTGTCCTTCCCTAAATCTAGTCGGCTTCAAAATGTGTTGACATAAAAATGCGTCCAGGGTACACTGTAAAAAAAAATACTGTAAAATTACAGCAAATCTGCTGTCACCAGAGTCGCCAGAAAATCTGCTTTAAAAATACAGGCCGTATGTAATTGTCGCATACATTTTAGATCTGTAATTCAGAAAACAGGTCGTTATGTAACATGGACTAGCAGAAATACTTTGTAAAAAGTTTCACGTATTATTTATGTAGAAAAACATATTTATATTAAATCGTTTTACCACGCAATAGTTTTCATATAATTTACATCATTTGATGTGTTTTTAAAATTATTTCTGTATTTACGTTTAATGACGCCAATTTTGTTAAACAATTGCTTTATTCAGTTTTGACTATTCTGATGTTTAAAAAAAATCTTTTCTGTATAAAAAAAAAAAAGAAGCGTTTTTGGCGGGAAATTCCTGGCAGTTATTTTGTACAGTGTAGTCCAATCCTCCTAGTCCTCCTAGTCCTAATAACCTACCTAATAGCCTATGCGTACGACATATACATACTGTGCCCTAAACCTATACCTATCGTTTCTAACCATCTTCCTTTGTTCACGATTAGCTTATAAACAGTGTACAACACGATGCATATTTTTTAATGGTTAGTGCTTAAACACAGACGTCAAAACATTATTGCATTCATGAATTTCCACCCAAAAGTGGTTTTCAAGAGTCCACTGATAATTAATTATACTATCCTAAATCAAAAATGAATTTCGATAATCATTTTACAAAATAACGGGATTATGAACAGATTTTTTGTTCATTTTGCAAAAGCTCAAACTTGCTCATGAATATTCATGAACCTGTTACAAATTACAATAAATGCTGTGGTTTAACGGTATATTCGTATTTATGTCTACAAGAAACTATGTTTTTTAACAGGTTTACCTGTTTTTTTCTTCTTACAGACCTGGGTAGTAAAATAAAATGCCTGTGTTGTTAGCTTAGGCCTATGTCTACAGGATTTATTTTGTTTTTATAAAATAAATTGTCGCTTTTTGACAGGAAAATTTCTGTACGATTGATAAAACAGTGAAAAGTTGTAATTTTAAGGGCAAAAACCTGTAATTTTACAATTATTTTTTACAGTGTACGTTTAACAAATGTGATGTTGTAAAAGATCAAATAACTGCCAAAATCTAAATTTACATAGATTTATGTATCTGAATTTATTGATGCGTTGTTAAAACACGTTTTAATGTAAATGTACAGGTAGATTTGCTTGTATAAATGTACTCATGAATGTATTTTTAAGAATTGTTGATTATGTTCTTAAAAGATCTTGAAATGTAATTTTTTTTAAAGAAAACAAAAAAGCCCACTACATGAACAGCTGAATTCATCATTTGCAAATGTGTTGAAAAACAATGAACACACATTTAATGATATTTGCAATTTTCATGAAAGGAAACATAGGAAAAAAAAAAAGTAAACTGCTTATAATAGAATTTAGGAAGTCAGATAAACTCGCTTTTATTTTCTGACTTTCTTGAAAAGATATTAATTTAGGCACACTTCAACAGCAATGCCAACATACAGAGTAGTGTTTTGTCAGAAAACCTGCCATGGAATTGTTATAAGAAGAACAAATATTAAAGAACCCCGAAAACATGGTCTATTCGTCCTTGCATGTGAGCCAATCAACATCGAGTAACATTTGTGTCATGAGGTCTAACTGCATATATACAATTCCGCCTGAAAAACTGTGATCAAACAGAAATTATTCAAAGGAAATCAATATACTCTACAAAAAAAGGTCACTTATGATACAGTACTGGCGCTGGGGGTGGATACAAAACCAACACTTTTTTTTGCATATAGATGGTTCTGGAGTAAGAATCCAAACTACACTATCCCTCTGCTAATAAGGCACTGCACCCCTCCCCCTCCCCCCCCCCCCCTCATATAAAGTCCACTTTGGTAAAAGAAAATTCCCACATAAAAGTTTGAACAGTACCTTTCATTTCGTCAGACTCAAATATTTGGACAGTACAATGTTTAGAAAAAAAAATAAAAATATCCAGTAAAAATAATGTAAATAATAATACTAACTGAAGTCATCCCTAAAGCTATATATATATCAATATATAAATGCTGGTAAAGAGTTAAGACAGAAAATGCGTCAACATTCAGTCTCATTTAGTATATGAGTACAACATTTCTATTCAAATCAATTAAGACAGCATCGTTGGAATACGGAATTCTGTAAAAAATGCTACTTATTATTTATGTGCAATAAATTACATGAAATGTAAATTTCTATTCAATGAAAACGACATATAAAAACGGAAGTTTGTAAAAGAATCTCAGTTTCTGTATTAAAATTAAGTCACGTCAAAGTAAAACTATATCATATGCATTCAATTTTTAAAAATCGTTGTTGGAATACAGCCATCTGTAAAAATACATTAAGGTAAAACATAAAAACTGTAAGATTACACGAAAACTGTATAAATAATCCTTTTTTGCCTTAAAATGACAAGTTTCTGATGTAACTCAGTCTCACAATTAAGAATGAAGTAATTTTACTGGATAAGTGTAAAAACTACATTAGAATTGCTGTATTTAGTTAAAACAAAACAATTCTGTATTTTTTTTCCTGTAAAAATACAGATATTTTTTACAGTGTAGCAGACAGAAATTGATGTGCAGGGTGTTCCTCTGTGGTGTTTGAATGCCAGTTGGACCAATCAATTTCAGGAAAATTAAAATCACCTACTATAAGTACATGTTGCTCACCTCTTCTGTTCATTTCACGTATAAGCTTACATAAGTGTTCATTATTTAACTGGCTTGAAGAGGGGCTACGATAAATGCAACCCAATAATAAAGTGGTGTTGCCCATGAATGTAACTGAGGCCCAAATTGATTAATTGAAGTCAGCACTAAGTTGAATATCCGAAGCTGACAATGACTGCTTGATGTACATAATGATGCCTCTGCTTCCTGTAGCGTCCAAATTACAAAAAAAAGTCATATCCCTGCAAATTCACTGATGCTGGGAGTAGCGGAAATACTGAACTCTTTGCATTTGCTTCTGTAATCATTACACATTCTGGGTTTTGTTCATGCACCAATAATTCAAGCTCAAGAAATGTATTCACAAGTGAGTCCGCATTCGTGTACAAAACTTTAAACTTCAAGTTGTATCGAAGATTGAAGCGTGTTCAAATGATTTAAACTTATCAAATTTGGTATCATTTTAGAGCCCATGTGTCTATCTTTTCAATACAATTATGTCCGTAACAATTTTATTAACAGGTTAAGTATGGTACAGCTGAATATGGGGAGAGCCGAAAGTGAAATGTTGCAAAATGCATTTCATTTTGTGAAATTGAAGGCGTTGCATGGAAAAACGAGTATTGGAGGAGATGTTTTGGGGTTTTACATTGCATACTCATCAGTAAATTTAACATCACGTTAAAGCGTGTTTATTTTTCCTTAAAATCATGTCTCACCGGTAATAATTATGCTACTGGGGTGTGTGCAGTAAAACCGGATATGGGGTCTATTAATGCTATGAATTTAAGACCGTGGCTTCTTGTTTCAAGATTCCGGTAAGATATTGTTGTATTAATCATAACTCTATCATCATTCCGTGTTGCACTATCGGAAAGCTCGTTAATTTATCTTTAATATGATATCTCATTTGCAATGCTGAATGTGAGTGTGCAGTACAGGAAACTCACAAACTTGATGTATTGAAAATGCATCAAATTTCTCTAAACCTACGCAAACTGGCCAGAACTGACATATTAGCGCCCTCTTTGACCGTGTATGTATGCCCTTATGACCACATATCAAACGGTAGAACTTCGACATTGCTACGTGTCATTTTGATCCCCATACATTAAGAGGTACTACACACACCTCAATCACATAACCACTATGAATGGGGCATTATTTTATTGACAAATTAACACGCTTCAACATGATGTTGAATTTCATAATGATTATGTAAAGTAAAGTACTAACATATCCCCACAAGAAGTTGTTTTTGGATGCAACGCCTTCAATTTCTCACAATCAAATGCATTTTGTTTACATTTCGCTGTAGATCTTCCCCAATATTCACCTTAATTGTACCTATCCGGCTTTCATAATCATTCCAAGTGAGGTATCATTGGAAAGATAATTAAACAGGCTTTTGTCTGACACCATTTTTAACAGTATCTCTTCATTGTCAAGATATTCATCTTCGAAAGAATTTATCTTGAGAAAGACCGTGATATGGGTGTCAGACCTTCCAACTGAAGTTTTTCGGCGCATTTTGTGACATTTCACTTCTGACATTCCCCCATTCTCAAATATACTGCGCATACCTCGTGCTGGTGATGCTTACGAATTTGGTATCATTTTAAAGAGGTATACACACTCTTTCAAGTGATACCAAATATAACCATTATGATTTCATAAGAAAATAGATATAATCAATCAAACTTGAGTTTCCGAACTTTTTTTGAGGGGTTTATATGGGCCAAATCGCTGTTATGTTCATGTTAATTGTTGCTTGCAGATGATAATAAAAGAGTAATTATAATAAAATGGGTTTATTTCATCGAACATTTGTATATTTATCTTAAAGGGATGTAGTGAAACAATTACTTAGAATTGTTTTAGTTAAATTAATCACACTCAAATTTCCCGCCCAAACGATCTCATTATTTAACGTCGTACCCTGGTGGTGTCACTTCACTTTGGCCGTATGTCTTGTATGTACGCATGATCGGTCCAAATTGTGTGATAAATAGTGTACCCGTACGTGGCGAACCACAATTACGTTTTCGTTGTACTTGAATTCTTTAAAAGGCTCGTTTTTTTGTAAAGGTGTACTTGAGAACAAACATATGGGTTACATTTGTATACCAATTTCCTTTTTGTGTTATTAATAAAAAGGTATAATTTTTACTTCGAGAACAAAAATGTGTTACACCTTTGAACATAAAATGACACCACGCGTCGCACCAAGTACGAATAATTATATCAATTGCAGACGAGTCTGAAATTACATGCTGTCTGTGTGGCTAATTAACTTGCGTATATTTATATTGTCTTTCTACTAGTATGTATATTACTATTTTCTGTTGTCATGTTATTTAATATGCACTATTTTAGGTATATAAGGTTATGTAAATGTAATATCATATGCATTTGTCAGCCAGTGGTGACTACATTTCTATTTGTTGTTTGATTATAGACAATTTAGCACATCAATCAGTTCATAGCGTACGCATTAAAGTGCCAATTTCACATAAATCCTTCTCCCGTCTGTGTTATTTTGTACAAGAAGTCAGAAGTTTTAATCAACCATTACTTACCCAGGTCGAAAAAACAGTTGAAACCAGTTGAAACCAGTTGGAAATTCAACTGGTTTTTACTGGTTTAACTGGCTTCAAACGGTAGCAGTTAAAATTCCCGGTTCCCAGTAAAGATAAATGGACAGATGCGGAAGACCAGTTAAAACCAATAGAAATACCAGTTGAAACCAACTACTTTAACTGGTCCTCATGTACTGGTTAATCTCACTACTGGTTTGTTAATGGTTTCAACTGGGTTTCTTACTGGTCAGCCTAACTGGGTTCTTACTGGATTCTTACTGGTTGTTCCAGTAGATTCCAATTGATTCCATTTGATTCCAGTGTACCAATTTCCATATTGAAACCAGTTGGCCAACAACTGGTATCAACTGGTACCATTTGGCAACTAATTTTCAACTGTTTTTTTCGACCTGGGTAACTCAGTATTGGTAAAATCTCCTGTTGTACACACAGCATAACATATGCCTAAAGGTTTGCATTCGTGTAGTCAGATATATTTTCCACCATACGTATAATGTAGTTTTGCAACGATCTTCAATGTTCACGTAATCGCGTCTTTCATAACATAGAAACACGCCCTCTAACCTACGAACAACTAGTCTCGGAATTAGTTTACATAAACTAAATGTAAATGGCTATTAAGAGCACACCAAAGCCAGTATAAGGCGATGTAAGCACAAGTCGTGATTGACCCCGATCAAGATACGGACATCAAATCATCAAATTGATAATATCCCACCGAAATCTTAAAACAAGAATCCACGGTATCAAATTCATAGCATTAATGCGCCCCATATCCGGCTTTATTGCACACATCCCGATAAAAAAAAATTTATTACAGGTGAGACATAGTTTTAAGGAAATAAACATGCTTTCATATGAAGCTAAATTTACTAATAATTATTCAAGGCAAAGCCAAAAAACATTTCTTCCAATGGTCGATTTTCGATGCACAGCCTTCGATTTCACAAATTGAAATGCATTCTGCAACATTTTACTATTTACCCTCCCCCATATTTAGCTGTACCATACTTAACCTCCCGGCGGCGTCACCTTGTATTCAGAGGTAGGACACATGATCGTTCTACAGGTTGAAAATTACCCCCTATTTCGCAGGGTTTCAAGTACATTTTCAAGAAATAAGACCCTTTTTATCGCAAAAACAAGTACAAAGTGGCCTTTAAAAGAGACCCTCATCTCGGCATTTCAGGTACACAAACAAAGAAATACTTTTTTTATTATACTAGTACTGTATTGTGTCAATTGTCATATTCTCACCACTCGAACTGAATTATTTGCCTTCGTATTTCAAATCGTTAGAACTGAACTTTGAACGGATCTTTCTATGAGTTTGTCATAATCTCTACCACCTAAATATAGTTATTAAATATCCTTGTTTACAAATATTATTCTGGTGGTATTAAAGGGTTGTATCTTAAATTGACAGTTACAACTTTGATGAGTTCGTTCCAGAAGTATTCTTGCCCCCTGACAATTTCGGGCCATCTCATATACGGTCTGCGGTCGCTAAGATATAGTCGAACCAGGTACGGGATCTCGTCCTCGGGAATATCTTCTAAAAAGATGACGACGGTGTTTTCTGTCTGTTCGTCATGTACATGGTCCATGGCGGTGCGGAACTTGATGAGAAACCAGTTGTCTCGGACAGCGTTTCTGCTGAGGAGCAGGATGGTCTTGAAGCTATGCTCCACGGCGTAGTGTACTGCCTCAAGGTAGTGCATACCAAGGGTGAGATCCTCATCACCGAAGGAATACCTGTCGTAATCGGGAAGTCGCTCTTCTAAAGTAGGTCGCAGGTGCTCTCTGGCCCACACCTCGTCGTCTTCAGTAAACATGATGTTTAGATCAAAGAAAAACTCGTCGTGTTCTCGCGCATCTTGCATTTCTCTGTAACCGATGATTGCCATTTTCAGTAGGAATAGTTTGTACCTTATCAACCATCTGTTGTGGAAAGCGAGCAGCAGACTAATAACAAAAGCGAGTGCAACGAAAGGGGTGGCTGAAAGCAGCAGAATATTCGGAACACAATATTTACTTGCATCAAACTCTAACAAAGGTTTTCCCTGCGATTCACTTAAGGAATCGGCCGAGCAAAGTGTTTCATTTTGGTGCAGAAACATTTCAGATGAGTTGGCGAGGACATGCAGCCACTTATACTTGCACACGCAAGCCAAAGGGTTTCCGGAAACATCGATGTAATCCAGATCGTAATTCCGCAAAGTGCGCCATGTGCTGAGATTGAATGCGACCAACTGATTATTTGACATACTAAAATTCCTGAGAAGTGGGACTTTTTTCCATGGCTCCTTTCTCCACAGACATGATTTTATTATAATTGATGCTCAGAGACTGCAAAATCGGGAGGAACTTCATTGCCTCGGCTGAAATGAGGTGCAATTTATTCCCGTTCAAATCTAAATGAACGAGAGATTGCAATCCATGAAATATATTCCCGGAGAGACTAGATAGTTTGCAGTTGTCCATCGTCAAGTAGGCGAGAAACGAATTGTCCTTAAAAACTCCTTCTGGAATACATGTATATCCCAAAGTGTTTTTGCTCAAACGAAGAGTATGCAAATGTGTCAATCCTCGGAACAAAGACACACTGGCGAAGGAGTCCCAAAGGTCTCCTCTGATAAGCTGTGTGCTACTCAAATCTATGGTTTCTAGCATTAGTGTATTGTTAAACATTTGGCCCGACAATATGAAAACGTCATAGTCTTGAGGTATGTGATCAAAGAACACAAATTTGCGAAGACCAGGCGTCAAGCCGAGTCTGATTATTGCCGTTCCTGAGACATCGATTATCTCAAGGCGTTCAAACCCGTCATACGAAGAAAAGTTCAACGCAAGCAGTGGTTCATTATTGCTAAGTTTCAAGCTGGTCAAATTGCTAAGGCCACGGAACTGATACCCATAAACATCGAACAGTTCATTCTTCGACAGATCAAGATACACTATTTTAACTTCCCAGGTGGTATTATAAGGATTAAATTGGTTAATTTCGTTATCACTCAATCCGATGTCTAGTTCTAGTTGAGCGGACATCCCTACGAAATATTCCGGCTCTACCTTTTGGATGAAATTGTCTGTCAACGTCAAAATATTAAGACAGTTTAAACCTAAGGCGAAGTTTTCAGAGAGCGAGAGAGCCCCACTCATCTCGATGAAAACTTCCTCCATTGGGTGATCCTGTAAAGGGGAACAAACGTGGGCTGGAATGCCATGTTCAAGCTCCATATGAGACAAAACAACACCCGTAAGTGTTGATGATCTTGCAACACCACTGAAAAGGTTTAACAACATAGTGTCAGTCGGAGTGAGATTTACCCCTAGTATAAGTCTCTCGACTGGTAATGATGCTATTGTGTCCTCCGAAATGTAACGGATCGGATTGTTCGTTATTCCTAATTTTTCAGAAGGACATGCGAATATGAATTTATCTGGAGTTAGATCACGGAACTTGTTTGCATGAAAATTTACTGTAGAAAGATTGTGTGTTACACATCAAGACACATTCACGGAGCTTAGATGGTTACTGTTCAAAGTTCTCTCAAATTTGGAAACCAGTCCATAAAATCGTTCGGCAAATCTGTCAGATTACACATGATGAGTTCTAGAAAAACAAGCGCATCAAGGGGTCGGAAGGGGACACTGCTTGGTATTACCAGATTTAAATTTCCAGTCAGATACAAGTGGGTCAGATGTTTGAGAGGCTGGAAGGCCGCGGACTGAATCGTTATAAGTCTGTTGTGCGATACATCCAACATTACCAGATACGGATAGGGTTCGAATGACATGTTCAAGAGAACACTAATGTCGTTTTCTGCCACGTTTAACGTCATTGTACTCTCAGGAAAATCGATTGGAACTGTTTGGAGGTGCATGCCTTTACACATCACTGATTTATCATCCCGATTCCACCGACAGGGTGTTTGGGTGAAACGATTTTTCTGTACCTGAAACTTCTTCAACTGACCAGGAAAGGGTTCTTTGCCGCCAGTATATGAGGTGTACGCCTTTTCTTATCCACACATCATTACGATGAGCAGAAGGTAAACGTGTCTGTATAACGTCCCCACTCGATGCAATCTGCATATGAAAAAAGGACAGGAACTTCTACTAATACTAAACATGGGTGTACAACTTTTCGGAGTGAAATGTTTTTTATGCATATAGAAAAGAGCAAAGTCGTTTTGGGAGGATATCTTCGATGGGTAAAACCAAATAAAATCTGACAGTCTTGATTTAAGAAATTAATAAACCGAACAAGTCACTTTTAAAATTTGGTTAATTTCTCTTTGTTTTCACGTTACCAATATGCTCCTCAATTCTTTAATATGGTCCCAACGGTTAACGGACAATTGCCATTTGAAAAATGGTGCCAACGCCCATTTCTTACAAAACTCCCCCATCCATAAGAATCGACCATAGCGCCAAAACCGTTGGGCGGATTGGGCTAAAACTTAAATATTTGAGCTTTTAAAGGTTGAAATATCATACATACCAAATATTAGCAAATTTTGAGGGGGTGCGATGAAATCCATTGGGTGATTTGACATGGAATGACCCAATATTATATTGGTTTATCTTATTATCCCAATATCCTGTGACAATATCATCATCAATTCAATGAACTTTCCCTCAGTTTTACTTTTACTAATCTTTAGTTTTTATCAGACTCAGACTCAGTCATATTCAGACATTGTTTGATTCAAAAACATGACTTCATCATCGATCAAGACCAATCTAGATTCTAGACGATACTTACTCGTGCCTCTGAAATCCTTCTGATCCAGCTGCTACATAGAAATGATTATTTTCAATGTATGTTAAGTCATGAACTTTAGTTCTTCCTGTCGGCGTGAAAACTCGCCTGACAGCCCCACCATTCTTCGCCTTCACTCTGTTTGTGATCAGCTCGATGAATGAGTCCCAATTCTTGATTTCTTTAATACATTTTCACAAAATAAGGCGTAACATGAAGAGCTAATTGTTTCTTACAAACAATATTTTACTTCAAACTATAGACAGAGTGCACTTACGGAGTGCATATCTCCGCCTAACTTCAATCTCCCTGCATGCTGCATGAACACACGAACACACGGGACCAAAAACATAACCTCCTTGGCGGAGGTAAAAATAAGCAATTTGGCTGGCCCGATCGGGCCACTAACATTTCTGTTCAACTACGAGCGAAAATGTAATTCCTTACGTGTGTAGCGCAAGTTTCATATATTGGCTATTTTTCTGAACTTCTGTGCTATAATCCTGCAAGTGGTTACGCTTTATTCGTATATTAATCTGTGTTTGAGCAATTATATCAGCGGCTGGAATCAAGCCAAATAAAGCGCAATATTATATTATGTACCCCATGCATTGCGCATGCGCTATGCAATGCTTATAGTGGTTGTTTATTGCTTGGAAAAAATTTCGCGAATGAACAGACAGCCGAACAGAGCAGATATTTCCGTAATAAATAGCCCAAGCTTATCTTGTATAGGTATGCTTTCATTTCGTACTGTCTTTTTATGGCATTTCTCACGGCGATTCTGAACATTTTCGGCAAATTAATTCCACGGAACAAGCCTCCAGCTGGCAATTACTATGCCAGAGTTCTGGAAGGCGAAGGGGCTTGCTGTGGTGTGCATTCATGATTGATGTACCGTAGCTTGAATTGGACTGGAAGTCCGCGCAAGCGCAGAACACAGTAACAGACGAACACACGAACACAGATAACACAGATAACACAGTCATTCACGAGACAGAAAACCGAAAAAACCGAAACCTCCTGCAACTTCGTTGGGTGGAGGTTAATAAATGGAAGCACACTTGAATAGCTTTATTCAGAAATACAGTGTATATAGAAATAAAAAGAATGTAGAAATGGACATTTGGAAATAATTTTGAAATTGCAAAATTTGGCATGGTCAAATTAATTGGCTGTACTCTCTTATGCTAAATATAATATCATACAATGAAATAAACATTGCTTCAAAAATGTATTCAACGAGATTACAGCGTTTTTTCATACCAATAACGCATGATTGCTAGAATAACACATATATTATACGTTTTTCCCATCCATTTTAACACTTTTGTCATTTAATTTCATTAATTTGTACTTCAAATTCATCCCGTGGCACCACCAGAGCGGAAATCCTAACTTCAATTTCGTATTTTGTCGATCAATTCATTAAAGGGGACCACCAGGCAAAGAACCACACATTATTATATGTTTTGGTACCGTTTTGTGATATCAAATAGATACCCAACATTTTGCAAAGGGTTGTGTAATTCATAAACAAAACAATTAATTTCCACCTCTTACGGAACCACTGCTATTTCCTGGTTCCATACGGGCCAACCATTTGCGAGTGCGCCAATTCTATTCACGCGCACGTTTGTAAACAATAGATTCCCGGGCGATTCGTTCGCTCTGCACACATTGCAATTCACCGCACACATAGCAGTCTGCGTAATTCAGACCGCATGAACGCATGCTTAAGAATGGTGATGGGTTTCCAATTATTTTTTTCTTTCTGGAAACATATTTTTGTGAACTTGTTGATGGAATGGTATACTAAAGATGTTACCTTTCTTTAATAAGAATATTATTTTTGGGTGGTGGCACCCTTTAAACAAAAAGACCACACAATTTAGTCATTTGTCACACATTTTCGTAAATTGCAAATCAAATTCGTCGGTCACAGTTGGTGAAGACATAAAAGCGAAAGCAATTTCGTCAATTTGCAATCAATTTCATTAAAGGTATGGTGAAATCCCGGCTTTGATTCAGGTTTATAGCTTTAAATAATGTGCCTATATTGATATACCACACTCTTTGTTTCAAAGATATCCTTAAGTTGGGCAAGAAAGGTAAATTTCATGAAACTTTTTTGCTTGTTTTCGAATCGGCGTTCCATACTGCTAAAAAAGTAATTAATAGCGGTGCAGGAATGTGCGCACGTGCAACCCGGATCATGACATCACAAGCAGACCGCAACACGGAAGAATGTGCATGGTTTACATGCAGAGCCTATGATTTGCTTGTAAAACAAACTCGTTTTTGCTTGTAAATTGAGGCTTAGCTGAAAATTCCTAAGAAATTAATTATAGCAGCTTGCAGCAACACATCTGAGTGTAGATCGTCCATGATATAAACTTTAACAAATGTTTGCAAATATTGAAAAAAATCGAAATAATATCTCTCTGTCAATGTGAGTATTGCACTCAGCGTGTAAATAATAATAATAATAATAATAATATATAGCTTTTATAGAGCGCCATCTATCTAGTTGCCTATTCAGAGGCGCATTATTACCCTTGGTCATCAGGTACAGTTCAAACCCGCACAATTATCTTGTGCACCATCTCAACTCCCAGGGGAGCATACTAGCCCAAGCTGCCCAACGGGCGCTGAAGGCTAATTAACACCCGACCAAGTACCCATTTATACTCCTGGGTAGAGAGCAGCAATGTGGATTAATTGTCTTGCTGAAGGACAAACGGAGTACGTCTATGACCGAGCTATACTGCGATTGCCTGCATGTGAAGTCACAAAGATGACGTCATTTTTCTTCGCCCGGACTCAATTTTTTTACGAGGATTACTAAAGTGAATTTAAAATTTGATTTTTTTTATTTTACTGGGTTTTCCGACGCGGAAAATATGTTTTTATTAGTAATCTTCATGAAAATCTACCTTAGATACAGTAAAACACAATTTTTAGGTAGTTTTCTTGTCAGCCAACATCAAATTCGTCCCATGTATTCTCCGCAAAAAAAAAGAAACAAGACACTTGTTTAAGTTGAAATATTTTATATCTATGTACAATAAAGTGTACATCTTCTACATGCAGGGTGTACATTTAAGGTGTAATCGTCCATGCATGAATTGCCATGGTCAATTAACAATAGCAAGGTCTGTTTAAAAAACACAAACAAAACAATGGAGAACCGCACCATTCGACTGATATGACTGTAAGTGTTTGCTTAAAGGGTGACTAAATTAAAAACGCATGTTGACTTTGGTTGATCTATAATAATGAATACATCACATATCTGTTGACTATTTGATGTACATTTTTGTCATATTTTGTATATTATTTGTATATTATTTTTATTCTACCTGCTAAGATCCACCCCTAAAAAACCCAGAAGCTATTGACTTCTGTGACATCACAATACCATTCAACCATCGATCAGCTAGATAAACATAATCAAAAGATATGTTCTCACCCACTAAGTACCTTATTGCATTAGCGTTGGATGTTTTCATTGAAACCCTTCTTTTCATGGTGAGTGGGCATTGTATAACACATACAAAGCTATTGTAAATAGGTGATCAGTGGACATACCAATATCTTTTGTTCATCTAGCTGACTGATGGTTGAATGGTATTATTGTGTCACAGAAGCCAATAGCTTCTGGCCGGTTTGTTTTAGGGGTGAAGCTGAGCAGGTAGAAAAAAGTAATATAAAAAATAATATTAAAAATATGACAAAAATGCACATCAAATAGTCAACAGATATGTGATGTTTTCATTATTATAGATCAACCAAAGTCTTTAAATTTTTTAATTTAGTCACCCTTTAAAACAAGATGTGCGGGGCAAGTCAACTATGACATTATTTAACCTTATTGTCATGAACAAACTTTGAAAATACACATTTTTCAATAAAACAGGGCCAGGTTATGAGAACATCAAAATACTGGTCTGTCTTTGATGCATAAAGCTTGTCTGTTTCATGTGTCCCCTGCAATTGTAACCATATTTACCTAGAGAAATGGCATGATAAAGATTGCCGAAATGGTTGGCCAAGGGTGACGTCAGGTTTTGAATATCTTTGGACTACGGTAGAATTCTTCAGAATACTTTATACCAAGCTTCATGCTGAAATAAGGGCACAAACTGTGGTTTCGACGAATAAACCGTGGTTTCGACGAATAAGCCATGGAATTCCCCATTGTGTTACATTTGGATAAAAATAACACCTTTAACATTCACAATTTGTCTACATTTATACATGTACTTTTTGTATTGAGATGAAAATAAAAACATCACATTTGTAATAAAAGTTTATGGCATGTCATGAATATAGCGTTTTATATATAACATAATCTGGGTTCCAAAAGAAACTTATCACTTCTTTAGAGCGTCACACATTAAAATCTAAAGCATACAAATGAATCATAATTGGGCATAGATTAGCTATAATATTCCTCATCATGCACATCTAAACAAAATTATGTTTGATTTAGTCAACAAAGAATGAAATAAGGTGAAATCGCAAGAGGTAATTTTTCAAAGATCACAGAAACTGCTCGCCTTCCGGGCACGGAGCTCGGTACGGACAATAGCCAGCCTGGTGGTTACATAATCCGCCTTTGATGTTGAATGAATAGCTATTGAAAGTTCTGAATAGACCGCCTTTCGTGGAGGTTCGCAGCGAGCAGTTTCTGTGATTTTTGTAAAGTGACCTGTAGCGATTCCATCTATTTTTCAGATATGCTTCATAAGGAGAATGATAGCTTATTAGTGTCTAAATATGATTCAATGTGATGCTATGGATTTTAGTGAGCGTCGCTCTGAAGAAGTGATAAGTTTCTTTTGGAAATGGTTGAATGGATGTTCCATTTTTGCTATTTTGGAAAACAGACCTTGCGGTGGTTAATTGACCGTGGCACGTCAGGCATTAATGATTTCATCTTATTCCAAAGTTGAAGCAGGTAATCTTATCTTTATTTTGATATACAATAACCTATATTTTATCGTGGATGAATACGAGATATTTTGTCCTGTTTCTTTTTTTTGCGGAGTATATATTTACGCTGTAATGTTATGTTGTCTTGATGTAATTGTTAAATTGTAACATTAATCATTTAGGGGGTAGCATACACATGTATACACTCGAAAACAAACTCACGAGCACAAAAACACACGCATACACACACACACACACACACACACACACACACACACACACATACATTTGCAAACACACCAAAACGCACACAAGCACGTTTATGGATCATTCTTTTACATAAGCATGTGTCGGGTAAATTAATTACCTAAAGTCTTATTTTGGTCCACACTCTAGCCTTCATACAACCGGACTCTCACATACACACTCAAACTATCCCATGGTAGCTATTGAAAGAGGCGCTCTTGAAAGGAATGATTTCGTGATTAGAATGACAGTGTGTAAAAAACATATTTAGGTGGGGAATGATGGGTGCTAAGAATCAGAAAGTTATAAGTGGGGTCTTTGGTGGAGAGGAGAAATATCCCAAGAACTAACTATTGTGTTTTGGAGTGACCAAGCGTGCAATAAAGACGGAAGTTTATTAGGCTGGAGAGCAGATAATGATGACTTAAAATAGTTCAAAACCGACCATAAAAGGAAACCTTTATTTAAAGCAGCATCCAATCTTTAAAAATACAGACAAGGAGGAGGGTTAGAAAGGAATATATTACGATTGGAAGGAGTGTTCTTCAAAATCAACCATGTTACAATCCCTAGGATACAATCTCTTGGCGGAGTTGACCACAACATGGCCTGGGGTCGAGTAAAGTGTAAAGGATGAAAAAAGGTGTTGTGCGGATGCAGTGCCAGAAGCTTGGAGGAATAGAGGTGGGGAATGCATTTGGATCTAGAGATGCCAATGGTGATGATGGATGAAAGCCAGTGATTGACAAGGCTAGTGGTGCAGTAGCAGGACAGGGTAATGAGCAGGAAGAGTGCAGAATTACTAATGGGTGTCGTTAGATCAGAGATAAATTAGGAGCCGTGTAAGCCACCTGTTAATAATCTCTAGGATTTAATCTAATGGCGGAGTTGACCACAACATGGCCTGGGGTCGGTTAATGTGTTATGATGAAAACAGGTGTTGTAAGGATGCAGTGCCAGAAGCTTGCTGGAATAGAGGTGGGGGATGCATTTGGATCTAGAGATGCCAATGGTGATGATGGATGAAAACCAGTGTTATGTCGAGGCTAGTGGTGCAGTAGCAGGACAGGGTGATGAGCAGGAAGAGTGCAGAATTACTGATGGGTGTCGTTAGATAAATTAGGAACTGTGTAAGCCATAGAACCTGTAAATAATCTCTAGGATTTAATCTAATGGCAGAGTTCACCACAACATGGCCTGGGGTTAGGTAAAGTGTTAGGATGAAAAGGAATTTTGTACAAAAGCAGTTCAAGAAGCTTGGAGGAATAGAGATGGGGGGGGGGGGTGCATTTGGATCTAGAGATGCCAATGTTGATGATGGATGAAAGCCAGTGTTTGACAAGGCTAGTGGTGCAGTAGCAGGACAGGGTGAGCAGGAAGAATTACTGACGCGAGTGTCGTTAGATCAAGAGATAAAAATGAAACGGTACACCGTTAATAACCCATTAATAGTTTCTTTCCTCAAAGGTATATATACATGTACATGTATGGGTCTATCAGAAATGTCCATTATTCAGCTAGATTTTAACCTGCTTGGACATCATTACTATCAGACAGAATTTTCAGACATAGACAGAAATCTGGCAAAAGTTAATTATTCTAATAATGATATTAGAGCAAAACTGCATTTTTGTTGTTGCTTACTCATCAGGAGGGTGTTTCACAAAGAAATATTTTGTCATTATGAGAGATTTTTATGGTGGCATTATTGGTACATTTCGGCCAAAATTTTGTGAAATTTTTGTCAAAATTTGGCTAAACTATGTATATGAATGTGGCCAAAATGTTCCTTTAATACCAACATAAAAATTGTCATAATGACAAAAATATTTCTTTGTGAAACACTCTCCATAAAAGCATCTAGATAATGTCAATTCTAGTTATGTATTTTATTTAGGGTATCAGTGACTGTTCTCTGTCATAACTTCTCCATGGAAGCTGCCATGTTTGTAAACAACAGTATGACAACAACAGCGTTTATGAAAATGTAACCCGTTTCTGTTGAGTCTAAATGCAACGCCATTTGAATGTGTATACATATGAGAATGTTTCAAATGACGTACTGTGAATTATGTATTTTTATGTATAATAAAGAAAATTAGTGAAATCTTTAATTGAGTTTACTGCATGTTCATTTTAAAATGATTTTGTTTTATAAAGAATCTAGTTACTTTGTTGACATGATGTGGAAATTGGCAAAGGGTTGATAAGATGTGTATTTTTGTGATCTGATATGTCCACTGAGTGATATGTGAAAATTATATGAGAAATTAATGAGTCATATGTGAAAATTATATGGGAAATTATTGTCAAATAACAGAAATGAAAGTGCTATTTGATCAATCATTTCCATTAGTTTGTACACAGATATCCCTGGCTTTTTCCTCAAATTTAAAAAAGAAATATCTCAAAGAGAATTTGAAAAAAAAGCTGGGTCCATACTTGTATATAAGCAATGATCAGTGATAGAAAAACAACAATGCAGGAGAGAACCACTTGAGATACAAATTAATTTGTTTGACTCCGACAAAGTTACTAGATCCTTTTAAGTCTAATTTAACATATTTGTTGATTATTTGATTTGTACAGTGGAACCTCGATATAACAAGCAGCTTGGGGCCATGATACCTGGCTTATTATATCTGGGCCCAAAATGGAAGAATAATAAGAGTTTGTACCAGTAAGTACCTCGTTATAAAGAGGGTTTTGCTATATCAGAGCTCTTTAAAACAAGGCTCCACTGTATAACCCTGTTGTTAGGGTTTTTTGTTGGATCAGAGCGCTTTAAAACAAGGGTTCCACTGTAAGAGGGTTTTTTGTTCTATCAGAGTGCGTTATACTGAGGTTCCACTGTATTGCCTTGTTATAAAAGGGTTTTGTTATATCAGAGCCCTTTATGCAGAGGTTTCACTGTATATACCCTAGTTGTAAGAGGGTTTAGTAATATCAGAGCTTTTTATAAGGAGATTCCATTGTATAATCGTGTTATAAGAGCGTTTTGTTATCTCGGAGCTCTTTATAACAAGGTTCCACTGTATTAGGCAGTTACAAAGAGGTTTGTTACATCACAGCTCTTTATAGCAAGGTTCCATTGTATTGAAATAAAGCACAGCATTAATTTACCTATCAAAATCTAGCTAAATATCCAATCTTTTCATTTAACATGCCGAGATGGATTTTTGTTTTTAAATCTATCCCTTTCTAAGAAGATTTTAAAATTCCCATACAATAAATACAATACAGGACCCACTAGGTCCCCATTGGCATTTAATGTAGAATTGGACGGATATCTAATAACATTTACATTAACAGTAACAGAATGAGAATGTATTAGGTAATGCATTCATGGTGTTTACCTGTTAGTATGCCCATATGTTTTGTGTACTTTAATTTCATGGGCATCCGGTCCAATCCCCCCCCCCCCCCCATGTGTGGGGGGGGGGGGGAGGGGGCAGACACCCCTTGCCCGACTAAGTAGTGGCCATTTTAGCCGGTAAAGAAGCAGATGTTGCCTCCAAATATGTTTTGTTTGATTTTTTATTTTATTTAGCCCGCTGTGTTATTTTTACCGAAGGGAGGGGGGTGGGGGGGGGGGGGGGGGGATGTAGCACCCATATCATCCTGTCTTGTACGTCTATATTTCAATGCCCCTGTTGCAGAAATTTTTGCCAGCGATTATAAAGTTTGTAATTCAATTTCAATTTGGAAAATATGCACATTTGAACCAATCAGATTTGCCTATGTAATCACATGATCTGACTTGCAATTAATAGCAACTTATCAATCGATTTGCAACTCTTTCCACCACGGTGCCTTGGGGGGGGGGGGGGGGGGGGGGGGTTGCACAAAGACCTCTTAGTTGTCTAAGTTTGACTTAAAATTATGGAAAGCTGTTAGTTTCTTTATTTTGATGGTTTAACAGTTCTTTTTGAAAAGGTAATTAATTTTGACACATATCAATAATTTTTGTTATTATCAAGGAGCCTAAAAATTAATTCCTTGCCCATATCCTTTTGCGAAGATCTGCAGCAAGTTCTTTGTTCTGAGATGGGTCGAATGAATGAATAGATCAACCCCCCCCCCCCCCCCCCCTGAACAAAAGATATCGCGTACAGATATATGACAGTTAGGTTGCCCAAATATTGCATTTTTCAAACTTCTAAAGGAGGGAGGGGGGGGGGGTGGTCTTCAGTTTCCTTGCCTAGTATGCATGCATGTATGCAGCTAGTAGCCTGTGTCCAGGTTGATGCAGTCATTCATTGACGGAAATTAATAAGAATATGCGTATTAGCACCTGCGTTTTATTTCATTCTCATTACATGTTTAGAAAAAGTAAAACATATATATATAAAATACAAATATACAAAATAATACATAAGCAGTTTTTAGCAGTAAGTTCTTTATTCATAAAATACCAAAACTTACACAAGTATTATATTATTGCCCATTACCATCCATAAGTAAAAACTTAATTTCAGTTACACATGTTTAAAATATAACTAAAGGCTAAGATCAGAAGTAGAGATAGCAATGGAACAACTGAAGGATGGCAAGTCTCCTGGTTTAGATAACTTGACTTCTGAGATGTGGAAGGGCTACCAGTGAGGAAGGGATGATTTGATGTGGCGTCTTTGCTGCAATATCTGGAAGGAGAAAGAATGGCCTAAAGACTGGTGTAGAGCTGTATTCATAACATTACCAAAGAAGGGGATCTGAAAGAATGTTCAAATCATCGGACAATAAGCTTGATTGTCATGCAAGTAAAGTACTTCTGAAGGTCATTAGCAGGAGAATGAAAGTCAAGCTGAAAAGAAGAGATCTCCAGAAGAGCAGGCAGTTTCCGTGAAGGCAGGGGGACAAGAGATCAGATTGTTAACATCAGAAATGTAATCGAGAAATGCAGAGAAATCAAAGCACCCTCTTTATATGTGCTTCTTAGATTACAGTAAGGCATTCGACTGTGTAAGCCACCATCAACTGTGGGATACAATGACAAAGATGGGATTCCCAAGTCACATAGTAGGACTGATCAAGAATCTTACCAGGACCAAGAATCTACAGTGAGGACCAGTAGTGGGGATACTGAGTGGTTTGAAATAGACAGAGGTGTACGTCAGGGCTGTATATTATCTCCAAACCTTTTTAATATATATTCTGAGGACATCATGAGAGAGGCACTGGAAGGTTTCAACGGAGGAGTGAAATTCGGGGGTACAAAGATCACAAACCTGAGGTATGCGGATGACACTACTCTAGTTTGCAGCAGTAGAGAGGAGCTCATTGACCTATTGAACCGTATTAAAAGGGCGAGCGAAGAGAAAGATCTTCTATTGAACACTAAAAAGACTAAAATAATGGTAGTCGACAAAGACAGCAACAACAACGATTTCACCATAGATGGAAAGACGATTGAAGTAGTCAGTCAGTTTGACTACTTAGGTTCCATAATCAATAACAAAGGAGGAAGCACCACAGAGATAAGGAGAAGACTGGCCAATAGCAAGATCAACTGTGCAGAGCATGTCTCATATCTGGAGAAGCAGAGGCCTGTCACTCGATCTGAAGGTTCGACTTCTTCGTGCAACTGCATTCTCATTGCTACATATGGATGCGAAGTCTTGGGCCATGACAAAGAACGACAGAAAAAGAGTTGACGCTTTTGAGATGTGGTGCTACAGAAGGCTTTTACAGGTGTCTTGGCAAGATAGAAAGTCAAATGTATGGATTCTGAACAAGATTGGTACAGACTTAATTATCAGAAGGGGAATTATGGAACGAAAACTAAAGTACTTCGGGCACATCGTTAGGAGAACTGAAGGAATTGAGAAAAGAATACTGCAAGGCGCAATTGAAGGAAAACGTGGCAGAGGTCGTCCACCTACATCTTGGACTGACGATATCAAGAGAGTGTCCGGGGAAGGAATGAAGGGTGCAACACACTTGCAGAAGACAGAGTTGCATGGCGTGCTCTCGTGAAGACCACAGCAGCGCTTTACAGCGCACTCTGACTTGATGATGAGATGAAGGCGTGCATTATATAAACACAGGGTACATGCAAACTACTTATATATTATACATGTACGTCAGTAAGTAACACTTGCATTTTGATTTCATTATTTTACTTCTACATGGTTACAAATAATCAAGAAAATTATATTAAATACAAAACGTACAAGAGTACCATTCCCTTACCATCATAAGTGAAACTAAAATTCAGTTACACAGTTAAAAATATCATAATTAAAGGCTTGCATTGAAATGTATAAACGCTAGGAAAGATGCGAACTACAACTTTAATATATTACGTCAGAAGTAATAAGTACCAATTTATTTAATTGTATTCTTCTACTTCTACATGATTACAAATAGTCAAGGAATTATATAAAATGCACAACTTACAAGAGTATTATATTGCCCATTGCCATTCATTAGTGAAACTAACATTCAGTTACACGGTTGAAATATCACAGATTAAAGGCCTACATTATTGATACCATACATAAACACAATAACATGCGAACTTAACATAAATGTCAGAAGTAATAATACGTTTATTTAACTGTTTAGATTACTTCTACATGGTTACAAAACAGTCAACATAAATACCATTCTTACTAACGTATAATATTTCCCATTACCAATCATAAGTGAAACTAAAAATCAGTAACACATTTAAAATATCATAATTAAAGGCCTTGCAGGATATAAACACAAGTAAATGCGAACCTAAAACTTAAACATGTTAAACACAGTCGATGCTGTATATTATAGTGACTCAAGGGAAAACAGAAAAGTGACCCACAACTAAGGGAGCTAGCTGTTATAACGAGGTACCTGATATAGCACGGCTATTTCACAGGTCAGGTTATGTGTATTTTATTATTTATAAGCCCTGATACAACGAGATATCTGATATAACAAGGTAAATTCAATGGGCCCGAAGTGCTCGTTATAACGAGGGTTTCACTGTATTAGACACCCCATCCCTTGCACAACCAACGGCTTTACGATAGTGTCTTCTTATGCAGTTATCTTCAAGTACAGTAAAATATTCCATTATATACATCAAGTTGGTGAAATGTTGACATTCACAGTGATAAAGGGCTCAAATGATCTAAGAAATCGATTTTGTAGTAATAATTTCAGCCTAATTTCATTTATATTCAGAATCTATCAATCATTGACGATTGTTTATCGTTTCATGAAGTTAAAATCAACCGGTTACACTTATATTACACATCTGATTGCGTGCGTTTTACACTCCAAACTAAATTTGATATTAATTGGTTTTTTGAACATCAATACAGTATAAACATGAAATAAAAATTAAGTCTGCAGATATTAGATTATATTACTAAATGGTCGTATCAATCTTGTATAGGATTTTCCGGTCAATTTCGTAAGTTGTCCAAACAAATTAATTTTGTGCGTATTCTTATTCGCCGATTTTGTTACCGCAGTTTCATTTTTCAGTTCAAAGGTTGTTATTTGCATTTAAAATTAAGATAACGATCATTCGAAAACATGTTGTTTGCATTCGATTTAAAAGTTGTTTTTTTTTATCTCGCAAATGTGTCACTCACTTAAAGCGAGAATGTTCGTGATAATGGTAATACCGCCTTCAGTGGATTCAAATTCATATATTGGCATTAAATTTCACACATTTTGCAGTAAAAAAATTGTATATCCTCACTTGTGTGTCACATGCCCTGTGAATAAAAACGAATTATAGAATAAGATTTTCGCTGTAATAAACGTCTTGTTTAATGTAAACATAATAGCATCACGAAAGAATTGTCAAATTGTCTGTTATGTATTCAATAATTATGCAGTAATCAATTGATCACAATTCAGCAGGTATGAGCTTCAAAAGACAGTTTTACAGTGGCTTACGCTATATATGGGGGTTGGCATCGGGGGCACTCAAAAATAAACATTGACAAACAATACAAAAATGTGTGTGTGTGTGTGGGGGGGGGGGGGGGGGGGGGCACGTGCCCTCCTGCCCCGATCAAACCCCTTAGACGTTCGATGGCGGGTACTTCGGCATAAAGAGAAAAACGGCGTCGCATGCCCTGACTCTCGTAGGGCAACGGTCTGATGAGCCTTGAATTTCTTCCCAGTCGCCTTGTCTTTCCGCTCTGAAGTCCTCTTCGACACCAGATCGGTCACCTGCAGTGCCAAAGAAGAAAACAAATGTGTGGTTCTATATTATAATGATGATGATGATGATGATGATTTTAAGATGATGTTAATAACATGAGTAATACAATTTACAACAACGATAATGATACGGATAGTAATAGTAATACTTTTAATAATCATGTATAATGTAATACTACATACTTACTATTACTAATGATAATAATGATATTACCAAATAATATTATAAATAATAACAATTATTATGATTTATGATTTTTTATTATAATGCTGAAAATTAAAATGATCTTTAGAAAACAGGTTCATGTAATAGATTTTACATAATTGTATGATTAAAAGATGCAAATGGGCGTTTCAAATTAAATCTACAAACATCTATTAATTATAAAGCTAACTTAAGTTCATATTAATTTTGTATTGATTGTCCATACATTTACATACAAACATATTTTGTTATTATTATTACTATTTTCATTGTGTTTGTGCCAGTAATTTGTCTTAAAACAACAACAAAAACAGAAGGGGATGGGGTTCGGTCTTGTGAAAGTTATAATCTTATTTAAATTTCATCACATCTTGTAATCAAAGATTATCATGACGTTTGATAAGAAAACCACACGAGAAAATAAGAAACATGAACAATTAAAAACATGCCTTCCAATAATTACCATGGTAAACATGAAGTTGCGAAAAGGACATCTTTAGTAAATGTCACATAATTTGGTTAACTGGCACGATAATGATGTGCAGCAGTGATACAAAAAAAATATGATAGGAGGCACATTGTGCCATGACCCTCGCGTCATAAACCAGACCCACCCTTCTCATGAGCTCATTGAGGTCATCGAGGTGCGCACGTGTCAAGAAGATTTCCGAGATGGCCTGTATAAACCACGACCCCTGCTTACGGTCCCTTAGCGCATGGTAACCTGTGATAATAATATCGACGGAAATAGATTAGTACTCAAGTTACGTGAAAATAACTTGTATTATTATCATGTTGAAAATTGGAACTGTGGGCATTTGAACATCTACTTGGGAAAGAGATAGATAAATAATTATGTTTTTTTTTTCCATCTCAGCATGGTTAAAGGTTCCCTGAAATCCAATTGCAATTTCCCTTCAACTTTTATATATGAGTGCATGCATCAACTATTTGTTAACTATTTTACCTACATATGTTTTGAATATTTTCTAACCATTTTAGCAATTTTATTTTTGCTTCAGTTTGCTATGCCCCACCTCTAGAAAAAAAAACCTCTCCAGAGTAAAAATCCCCCAGTGGAAATCATCTGTCAATCAATACTCAATTACTGAAAATATGAACAATGCAGGGTGGAATGCAACTTCTCCAAAGGTGAGGGTAAGCTTGCTCACAATCATATGTTAGAATACTGATTGTAACTGACACACTTGCAATTTCAATATCAGTTGCTATTTCAGATAAGCTCAACCATGATAATGGCAATAAAGGCATTGATAAGCTGTTGTATCGAAGCATGTTCATGTTCATGTTCATGTTCATCTCCAGTTAGCTGACCCATGATTGACTGGATGATGTCACTAGGGATTTTTACTCACGGAGAGTTTAAAACATTTTTTTTTAGAAGTGGGGCATAACAAACTGAAGAAAATAACTGCTGAAATGTTTACAAATATAGAAAACATATGTAGGTAAAATAGTTAACAAATAGTAACTGTTGATGTATACACTCATACATAATAGTTGAAGGTAAATTTCAGGGAACCTTTAAAGGTATCTAGTATCTAGTCCAAATCCTCAAAATCCAATTGGAATATAGCGGTCCCTTATACCTTGTTGTATTTGTATTAACAAAAGAAGCATGGGACATGTTTTGGTTTTTCAATTTTCCTTCGTACGTTAAAAGATATTTACGATTGAAGTGTTCAGATGCTAAATTATCCACTGGATCGTCTTAACCGTGATGGTTAAAGTCAATGCAATGGTTTACTGAATGTCATTTTGCATTTTTTCACAGTACCCGGCCAGATAATGTCCATTTAACTTGAAATTTTCACACAGTATCCAGTGGATATATCAGATAACAATACACATTGTACCAATCATGCAAACACTTTTTGCACATGTCAACAATGTTACTAGATCCCTTTAAGGATGATAAGGTGTAATAGATAATCAAACAACATGTATTTGTATGCGAATATAACGGTAAAACTGATGACATGAAAAAGAAGTAACAATGCTAATAATTGTAGATAAAAACAATAAAGAAAATGAAAATACTAACACCAAGTTTATCAGGTACATCATAAATGTACTACTTCCAATAACAATAATACTGAAAACGATAGGTCTTATGCTAATAATGTTGGCATACTTTAGTACAACATTTATACTACCCTAATATAGTCAAAAATAACAACTGATTAATACAAATGAATGAATATATCTACATTATTGATATTTCAATCAATGAATATATTGTATTTTAGTAATCAAGAATTAAATTGTCATGATGTTGATCATGATATTTCATATCGCACCATTTGACGTAGCCATCGCAAGCAAACATGTTGCGTTGCTTGGTTGTACGTCACCCCCATCGACATCCACATCAAGATTGATAGACATCGGTGGTGACGAATCCATCAAATCCATTTCCTCAGCGTTACTAGCGAATGTTTCTATTTAAAATATAAAAACGGAATTTCATTTAGCGACAGATTAACATGTTTAAAGAGGTAGTTCAGTTTTGGTATAGAGGGTGCTGCACAAAATAATTTGTTTGTGAGATATTGAAAACCGAGTGTAACTTTGGAAAAGCATATAAATTGTAAAAACAAAATAAATTTATTTGATCAAAATCAGTTCAGAAACGGCTGAAAATATCAATAAATATATCCGATCAGAATAAATCTGAGCACCAGATTTTTTCAATGATTACATTTTTTTTGTGTTATGCTTACACTTTTTTCAACCATTTTCAAAATGCTTTTAAATAGTTGTTGATGATCTCTCTATTTAATCATTATTTCACAAAACATCACATGCATAATTTTGTATGAAAAATGGTTATAAAACCAATGCATTTTTTAGAGAGCGCCCTATTGTGTTTTAATGGCTCTTTTTGAATGATAACAGGCTTTTTACTTAGTTGTTCTTAGATGTTCTATACCGTTCGAGCCTGGTGGAGTTATAAATATTAGTTTTTGATGTTATTGTGCAGGTTCTGGTAACTAAAGCTCAGCCTTACCAAAACTGTACTACCATGTAAGACGGTGACGGACTAATTGACATAGTAGCCTGGTACGGACTTCAAAGGGCACATTGGTGCGTTTAGCATAATGTCGTCTTTAATACGAGGTATACATAAAAGTCTTTTGGATAGCAAAAAGAAAAACAATACGAATAATTACTTTAAGACGTCGATACAATAATAACAATTATCCAGTTATATAGCACTTTATCTCCGAAGTCTCAAAGCGAGCTCGGAAGCATCCATACCTTATCTTTAGCCGAGCTGTTCAAGCATACAAAGAACTACATTCCTGTCGTTTACTAACCTGGGATAAGAGCAGTAAACGTGGATAAAGTGCCTTGCTGAAGGACACACGACATTGGCATGATGTTCGAAAAAGATCATCAAAAAGGAACACATTATAACAGAATGAATTAGAAGAAGAGGAGAAACAAAAAACGTACTACCACGACACGACTGAATGAAGATCAGTTTTGGTTTGTCCTTAAGTCCCGTGCAGTTACTTCCATAAAGTTTTTTCTTGATATCCTCCTTCTTCACGATCTCCCCTTCCACGCCGCACGATGCCGTCTTCGTTGCCGTGGCTCATGAATACAAAGCACGCGGAACTGTGTTGGTGGCCCTCTTTGTTCTTTGTTGAGTCTCGTGACGAAGTTGTCAAGGGATGTGAGTATTTCCTATCATGCAATATTGAAAAGATCATTTCATGTATACATACACGCACATCACTAGAACTATTTCTCAATATTTAATTTGGATATGGGACCCCCTTTTTAATTTCAGTTCTTCATGTTTGTTTTTAAAGAAATTAGGCAGCGTTAATTCAATCACTTTAGCTCCCCCATATGGATATACACTATAAGACACTTTAAACATATTTATCGCTGTAACAATCCTACCGGTCAGCATTTAAATGTTGATAGGAACGCCCCTTTCAAACATCTAATATTAATTTTGTTTTAAAAATGTGATTCGCGATAATTTAATCAATTGACTTTCCCCCTCGATCATGCATATCAGCAAGCATGGCTAGTTTATGTTTAATTTGCGAATGCAGAGAGTGGCAGTTCAGTCATCATTTAATGAAAACAATAAGGTTGGTGAGGAAAGTTCCTGCAAACTGTTAATTGGCTAAATGTTGTGTTATCATTGACAACTGATTTTAATCATACTTTCGTAAAGCAAATTCCCACTCATTCTACATAAAATTTATTTAGGGAAGGCTGTTTTAACTATGCAGATACCTAGAAGTGAACATATTTGTTAAACATCATAGATTGTACCCTTTTTGTAATATAATATTACAAAAGATAATATTTATACATGAGTTTAGGTTTAATAATATTACATTTAATTAATGCGAAATCGCTAATATTGATGAACGCCCGCAACTTGAATTCCAATGACTTTACATGTATATGGATATTTCAGCCGTTTCTGATTCGGATTTGAATGAATGAATAACTGTATTACTAAATGTTCAAATACAACAAGAAACATTAATATACAATTGGTGATTATCTCTATCTAATCACTATTTCAACAAAACATCACATGCACAATATTTTATTTAAAATGATTGAAACCAATGACTTTTTAGAGTGCGTCCTTATGAGTTTTAACAGCTCTTTTTGAATGATAACGGGCTTTTTACTTAGTCATTTGTGTTTTGTTATTCCTTCCGAGCATGGTTATAACTGTTTGTAATATAATGGTGCAGTTTTGGTTACTAAAATTCAGTTTGACCAAAACTGTAATGATAAATGTATTTTTGGCATTATATTATTCAATCTTTTTCAGAATTATTTGGGGGGGGGGGGGGGGGAAACGATATGTTCGCCCCCAATATTTTCATGGGGGCGAATTTTGGTTTTGGTTACACTGAATTTTAGTGAAATTAGTAACCAAAACCTACACCATTTCATTGTACAAAATAATAGTTGTAACTCCATCATGCTTAAAAGGTATAACAAATTACAAACGACTAAGTCAAAAGCCGGTAATCATATAAAAGAGCCGTTTAAACTCCAGAGGGCGCTCTCTACATCCTCTTTGAACAAAATTGTGCATGTTATGTTTTGTTAAAATGGTGATTAAAGGGGTAGTTCAATTTTGGTTTAGAGGGGCGCTACACAAAATAATTTTGTGTGAGATAATGAGAAACTGAGTGTAAAATTTGAAAGAGCATACAATTTTAATGACAGAATGAACTATATTTTATAACAATTGGTTTAGAAACGGCTAAAATATCCGATCGGAATAAATCTGGGGCCCAGATTTATTCGATGATTAAAAAAAAAATTAAAACAAATGCTTACACTTAAAGGGGTAGTTTAGATCTGGTAGAGAGGGTGCTGCACATCACAATTTTTGTGTGAGGTAATGAAAAACTGAGTGTCAAATTTGAGAGAACATGCAATTTTAATGGCAGAATAAACGTTATTTGGTCAAAATCGGTCCAAAAACGGCTGAAATATCAATAAATGTATCTGATCTTATAATTAGTTGGGGCCCAAATAATTAGATGATTTGTTCAAAAAATTTAAAAAATGCTTGAGCACTTTTTCAAAAATGTTCAAAAGTGTTTTTTAAATAGTTGTTGATGATCTCACTACTTAATCATTATTTCAATAAAACATCACATGCATAATTTTGTATGAACAATGGTTGAAACCAATGCCTTTTTAAAGAGCGCCCTCTTGTGTTTTAATGGGTCTTTTTGAATGATAACGGGCTTTTTACTTAGTCGTATGTAATTTTGTATACCTTTCGAGCATGGTGGAGTTATTATTATTAGTTTATAATGTTACTGTCCAGGTTTGGTTACTAAAGTTCAGCCTTACCAAAACTGTACTACCCCTTTAAAAAAAAGAAGGTTTTTAAATAGTTGTTGATGATCTCTCTATTTAATAATTATTTCAACAAAACATCATAATGGCATGTGATATTTTGTTATGCATTGCACAATTTTTTATGAAAAATAGTTTAAAACCAATGTTTTTTTAAAGAGCGCCCTTTTGAATTGTAATGGCTCTAAAGCTCAGCCTTACCAAAACTACTACCCCTTTAAATAGCGAGATCATCAACAACTAATTAAAAACATCTTTTGTTAATTTTTCAAAAGTGTAAGCATTTTCTTTTTCCAACGGCTGGTTCAAAATTACTGTGGGGCCCCACAATAATTACAAAATAGTTATATTTATGGATATTTCAACCGTCTCTGAAACGATTTTGATCAAATATAATTTATTTTGTCATTAAAATTTGACACTCAGTTTTTCATTCCTTCACAACAAAATTATTTCGTGCAGCGCCCTCTATACCAAAACTCAGCTATCCCTTTAACCACGTATTAGAATGATTTTAACAAGACATAGTACTCTTTCGACTCACCGCACTTGTATGGTTTTCGTAAACGACTGGTTGGTAGCCGAGCTCCCTGAACACGTGTTTAGCGTTTTCGACATCGACCTCTGATCCCTCCCGTTTCTGATTGCCTTTGGGGTGGAGTGGGAAGTAGCTGTTGTTGAGTATGTAACCAAGCCCTTTCTCCCGAGACTTCCATGTCACGTAACACTATTCATTCGACAAAATTTAACATGAGTTTCGGTCAAATACTTGTTCATCTGTTCATCAGCTCATAATATTTCCAAATGTGTTATGATTAATTTATTTCCTTTCTATAATGGGTGAAAAGGGATGGATTGCACATTAGAAATAGGATACAGAGCTAGGATGTCTTTTGTGAACAACTTGAAACAAATATCTCCATTAACTCTAATAGTCACGAATCTATACACAAGAAAAGTATAATACCCGGATTGATGCGTTTTTACTTACGGATTTCGGATCGAGTTCCTCTGGGCCGGGTGTGGCAGCGGGCAGGGTATTTGATGTGTACAATCCATCTTGGTCTGGTTCGATTGGAGCTGTATAGTGTGTTACACTTGAAGATGTTGATGCTGATCTAGTAGCTGAGATTGCTATGATGTCCTGAAGAACTTCCAATGTTGGCGATTTAATTCGATCCCGCCATGCATTCAGCATATGAACAGCGGACTGGAAGATGTTACTAGTGCATACATAGTCCCAGTTATCGAGCTTTGTACGACGGAAGCCAAGTCTCTCGCCAGAAACGAGGTATTGGTCTCGTGACATGTTTTGGGCTACCTGTAAGATTTGTTCGTCTGTAAATCTGATGGATTTGACAACATGTGTATGCGTGTCAAGTAAAGAATGCAAATTAAAATTTTCTTGAAAAATAAACTGATTTTCACGTTCAAGTATGAAGGTAATTGTCAAAATTTGGGCATAATATTCATATTTTTGCTCATAAACTAATATAATTATAATTGAACACTGAATTCTCATACGTATATGTTCGACGAGACGGAATAATAATACAAAAAACTATGTGGAAGATCATCGACCTCGTGGTATGGTTTCGATAACTGAATTTCTTTGTTTTCAACGAATGTACCTCATTTTGTAATTGTTTCAGGTTGGTTCTGAGAATATAATGTTTATAAATGAGCCACGAGTTCAAACAAATGCTTAAAATGAAAAGACATTAAAAAACAAGGTGTTATGCACCATTTTTCTTTCCGAAAACTTATTTTCCATTTGCTGATTTGTACAAAGATCATGAAAATTCGCATTTAGTCGGGCTGATACAAGCAAATACAACTTAGGTCATATTTCTCATTTTTGATTTTAATAGATGAGCAAGCCCTGAAAGATAAATGTCAGAAATTGGCAGGCTGACATCGTCACGCGTTCCATAAGAGTAGCAAAAGTAGTGGAGGGGAAGGGAGCTGGGGGTGGCATCCTGACCCCCGGACGTATTAGGGTTAATACAGTAGCAAGATGTTGCCCATACTGTTGGAATATTTTTTTTCATATCCAACTTCATTTCCCCCCCTATTGTTACGCCACAGGAATAATTTTAGACTAGAAGAATGATTTAATAATGTGTTTAAACTACCAAGGTACAATGAATTGCTGCATAAACTTTAAGTTATAGAGCCTTTTGTTTGGAGCTATGAAAGGCAAGACCTTTGATGCTAATTGGTCCCTTTCCTCCTCCAAGTAATCGCTTTGGCACATTTCTTAGAGTAAGCTGTAAATTTGTCAACCAAAATTGGGACAGAGGCTCTCTTGGCTATACTCTGGTCCGTCCGACGCCATCCGCATATACGTCAAAGGATGCATTTGCACCACCAGGAAGAGGTAACAACAAGCAATGACCTCTATTTCGATGGAACATCGCAGGGTACAGTCTGTAAAATCATCAAACGCCATCGAGAGGAGGGTCAATTAAGGCCACTGAAATGTATAGGACGTCTATGATTGACCACCAGTATAGATGAGCGCAAACTGTTAAACCTGTGCCGTAGAAATCAGACATGCCAAAAAGAAGACTTCGCCGTCTATTGAGAATACACTACATGAAATCAACGTCGTCCGCCAAAATGTACATCGGAGATTGCTCTAACATGGTCAGCGAGCAAGGCGAACTACCATGGTGTCCTCGACATACCATTCGAAATAGATTTCAGGGACGTCGCTGGACTAGGGAGTACAGAAGATTGCATCTTGGACACTACCCTGATAGCAAAAACTGGTAAAAAATACGTCGTATTTCTGTCTTATATTACGTCCTTTAAGCCATGGTCTCATCCGACCCACGTAGGCGTAGCGCGGGATCTACGTAGAGATTTTGGGGTGTAAGTGATCCTACGTGGATGGCCCGCGCGCACTACGCACGTAATTGCAAGCTACCTGACCCTCACGTAGCCTAAATTTTCCTTCGTCGAGACAAATTGACATGCACAATTTTTGGTCTGCGATGATTTGTTGCAGCTACCGCGTGACTGGTGAGTGGGTGCTTGCGTGCGGGGCACGTGCGGGGGTCGTGGGTAGTACTTGATCATTTTCTTAGTTATTTGCAGGGAATAAAAGCTAGAGAAACACCCACGTAGCCCCTGGGCGCCACGCACGTAGCACTCACGTTCTACTCACTCACTACGCACGCACTGCCCACGCGATCACCACTCCCCCCTCGCCATGCACACGTAGCACCTTCGCGCTACCGACGTAGCACCCACGTACTACCTACACACTGCCCACGCGAAAACCTTGATTAAACGAATTTTCTACGTAGACCAGGCGCAGATGATACGAACAATCCCAGCCATGGTCTCATCCGACCCGCGTAGGCGTAGCGAGGAGTCCACGTAGATACTTTGGGGCTGTGCGCGGCCCCTCGCGGGTGGCCCGTGCGCACGACGCAAGTAGTGTCAAGATACCTCCTGACCTCCGCGTAGCCTTCATTTTTCTACGTAGAGAAAAATTGGACATGCACAATTTTTGGTCTACGATGATTTGTCGCGGCTACCGCGTAGCTGGTGCGTGGATGGTGCGTGGGGGGCACGTGGGTAGAATTTGCGATTTGTCTTCGTTATTTGCAGGGTATAGAGTGGTGAAGTGTGATGTCATAAATGATGTCATAAATATTCTTTTAAGAATTGTCAAGGCACCGAAAAACATCATAACTACCAAAAGGTTTTCTCGATTGTGCTGCTTGCGGTAGTAGATGCCAGCTGCAAGTTCATATGCATGGGCGGAAGTCAGGTCTGAGGGATCGGCTTCAGACGCGGGCATTTTTAATTACAGTAGGGCGCACCGGCCTGACATGGGGGAGGATCTCCTGGGGTTTCCTGATCCTGAACCACTGCCGGGAGATGAACATGACCTTCCTTTCTTTCTGGTGGGGGATGACGTATTCCCCCTTTTGGAATCCTGGCGCACTGCTAGCGTGTCATGGCGTGTCCTGCTCACTATTATTCAGTTGGCCCCCGGGGTGCACGCAAGGTCACCTCAAGCTGCTTGATTCTGCACAATCTGATGCGGACGCGCTACCCTGGTCTTCAAAAGCCAACGATGAAGACCAGGAGGATGCCTCATTCCCGGAGGGCGGCGTCAGCATGCAATGGAAGAGGCCAACCAGATCGGAGGCCCCCAAGTCACCAATGAGGGCAAGCATTTCAGGGTCTCCCTGAAGAACTACAATAGCGAAGAAGGCGGGATGCTATTGTGTAAACTCTTTATGAACTTGTGAACGTACGTTGGGACAATAATATCTATATATCAGGTGTATTTGGTATTGATATATTGTATTTTATATTGATATAGTGTATTTTGTATTGATATTGTATTTTGTATTGATGATTTGAATCATGTTTACATCACGGTGATTATACTGCCTTGCTTTAACACGACGAAAGACTTCACGCAAACTGTGATTACAATCTTGTTTCTGGAGACGTATCTGTCAATCAAACAAGGAAACACTAGTATTACACTGCATGACTGCATTCGAAGCGAAGAGCGCCCGGTTTACACTACCGATTCGCACTGTGATTTGACTGAATCATGATTAAAAAACACCTCTGGACCACTATTCGAGTTTCGCGATTCGTGATTCTAGTTTGCGTTTACACGGTCAAAAATACAATGATTGGAGTGAAAATGACTCCAATCGTGATTGCAGTCACCCAAAATAACACTTATAAAAGCACTCCTTGATTGATTGACAGATACGTATCCAGAAACGCGATTGTAATCACAGTTCGCGCGAAGTCTTTTTTCAACAGAATCACCGTGATTTAAAAAATGATTCCAATCATGATTGCCATCACTCGTGTAAAAACGATCTTAACTAAATTGTCCCCTCGTCTTGCCAGCCTAGCACCTGCGCGCCACCCACGTAGCACCCACGTACTACCCCCGCATTGCCCACGCGAACGAACAAATGAACTTTCTACGTGGACCAGACCTAGGTGGATGTGACCACTCCCAGGTAGAATTTGCCCACGTAGAGAACAGGGGCGCGTATGAAAAATTACTGCTCTACGTGTGCGCTACGCCTACGTGGGTCGGATGAGACCATGGCTTAAGACGTCATAAATTTACGTAAAAAAGACGTAAACTTGCAGCCGCGTAAGACGTCAAAAGGACGTCATATTTTTTAGTCTTTAAGACGTCATAAATGTACGTAAAAAAGACGTAAACTTGCACCCGCGTAAGATGTCATATTTTGAAGTGATTTTTTATACATTTACTAGTTTAAACAAATATATACTTTAAGTATATGGTTATCTCTGTAGATGTAGAACATAGTTGTTAGATTTTACATCCTAACTTGTTATACCTAAATCTCATCATAAACCTATTTCATAACCTTCGCCTATCACCGTACACAAAATTTGCTTGTTTAGGTTCCATATACAGAGTGGCCCCCAAAAAACGGAACGGGGCCCAAAATATAGTAACAAAATGATTATGTCCATAATATAGGGGGTCTTTTCCAATGAAAATGGATACCAAGAACAGTAATTTTGGTCGTGTAGTTTTTGTTTTAGGGCGCTCTGAGTGACATCATAACAGGTTCCAATTTGTTGTCAATTTTAACCAAGTCAATGCCTGATATATCGCACTTCCTGCCCGCCATAGTATCGAACAACCATGCCCACCCCCTCGGCACACAGCTGAATGCACACTTACACTTGCGCACGTATTGCTCGTTGTTCGATGCTATGACGGGCATTAAGTGCGATTGATCAGGCACTGATTTGGTAAAAATTGACAAAAATAGGAACCTGACGTGGTGTCACTCAGAGCGCGCTTATACGCCGCTTCTAAATATGTGTGATTTACATGGTAAAAACTAGCAAAGAGTTGATGCATACATGATTAACATGCAAATCATGTTTAAAATGCTGCAATGTTACCACCTTGGCAACATTGTGTTCTTTCCTCTATGATGCGATCGTCTGTAATCGATCATGAATTAGTCCTGTAGGCTATCATATATGTTGTAGACGTTCATAAGTCCAATGTGTTTGTTGTTGTTGTTACTCATGTTCTAAAAGGTTTATTTAGATAATTCAGCAATGTTACCACCTTGTCAACATTGGGAATCAGATGTATTAGCATTATCTATCAGCGAATTTGCATATTTGTTATAGGTCAGATCGAGGTAAGTTTCTATCTAGGAATATCACAAAAGTAATGAAAACAGTTTTGTTAGGGAATTTGGGAGTAAGGAATCCATTCTTGGTGCTCATTTGCATCTGCCACATGGGTCATCCATGAAGTCGAAGATGGCTGCCACTAATTTCCATATGTGTGAATAGTATTGAGTTTCAGTGGCTAGAATACAGCCATTAAAAAAAACAATAAATACGGGGTTTAATTCTTCAATCATGTTCTTCATATGTATTAGATATATTTCAACTTGGTTGCCACCATTGCAACATTTGGCAATGCATGTCATTAGCGCAATAAGTTATTTAGGCTAGTTATTTGCATATTCCCTTTAATTTGATATGTTGTGAGCCCAGAACGTGAAAATGAAGAGTGATACCACTTATCCAAGGTTTTTTGGGGAAACAAATTCATTCTGATACTTAATTTCATATATTACCATGGCAACCTTCTCAGATTTAAGATGGCTGATCCAGAATAACCCATGCTAGGATACATGTGTTCCTTTTTTTGGATATGGCTGTTTCGTTGTATTCATTTCGATTTTTTTCAAATTTACAATTAATACATGTACGATACGGTATAGTTTAACAATAATTGAACATACTACAAAACCGAACAATTATTTTGTAACAAATATACACTGAAATACTAGTAAATAATGAAACGAAAATTCGATTGCCCATAAATGAACTTCTGTGTCTATTCACGAAAGCTTATGCGTATGCATGAATTCGCTTGCGCTTATTTGGCAGTTGAAAGACCGATACCAACGGTACCGCGGCAATGCGTGAATTTGAATGACCCGTAATGAATTTGATTGAAAAAAAGTGTCAAATTGAGCGGGAAAACCTAAAACTTCGTCCATACGATCCAAAGTATAATGGCAATTTTTTTTTAAAGAGACGTCATTATTTTGATGTCCATACAACAAAAAATGATAGCAAAAAAATAATTTTGAAAGATGTCATAATGACGTCGTAAAAACATCGTCCGAATGATACAAATTCTAATTGCAAAAAAGGTATTTTAAAGACGTCATTATGACAAAGTAATATAACAAAAATAATCTAAAACCCTAAATGACGTCATTATAACGTTGTCTGTTCGACACAAACTTATAGCGAAAAAACTTTGATAAAGTCTTTGAGAGACGTTATAACGTCGTCCATACAACACAAGCTATGATGGCAAATTGGTCTTGAAAGACGACATAATAAAGTCATGATAACGACGTCCGTACGAGAAAAAGTAAAATTGCAAACATGGCATTTAAAAGACGTCATTATGACGTCCTATTAACGACGTCCTTACGACAAAAATTGATAGCGAGAGAATAGTATTTGAGAGACGTCATAATGACGTCGTAACGTGGTTTATAAGACAAAACATGATAGTTAAAAGAAAATAGTTTGGTGAAAGGCATCCTAATGATGTAATAACGGTGTCTGTAAGACACAAATTACAATGACAACAAAATAATTATCTTTAAACGTCATAATCATGTCGTCCATACGGCAAAAATAATTGTAAAAGAATGTCTTAAAACGTCATAATGACGTCGTAATAACAACGTCCATGTGACAAAAATTGATAGCGAAAAACTTGTCTCTGAAAGACGTCATGATTACATCGTCTGTACGACATAATGTATAATGGCCAAGGGCGTCGATTTCTTCTCATGGTTGGGGGGGGATGATCAGGGGGTTTGACCCAATGACGATGCGGAGCATCGTCCACGAGCCGCGTAGCGGCGAGGCGATTTTTTTTTTAGGCTATTTTGCTAAGGGGGGGGGGGGGGGGTTGACCCAATGACGATACGGATACTGTGTGGGTCTGGACACAATGATGGCGTTTTTCTATGCACATCACACTTTCACTTGGCAGCCCAAGGGGGGGGGGGGTTAAACCCCCTAAACCCCCCCCCCCCCCCCCCGTAGATCCGCGCCTGGGGGGGGGGGGGGGGTGGGTGTGGGAGGGGGGTGTCCCCCCTCCCACGGTAGGAAGCTTTTGCATTTTGGGGCTTGAAATTGTGCAATCTGGAGCATACCTAAGGCATCAATTTCACCTTTTATAAACTTGTTTCTGAGTAACCGTGTTATAGATAAACACAATTAATGAAATCAAGTTTGCAGAAAACCAAAGGGCGGATCGCACTTCTTTTGCTTATGGAGGAATGAGTAAGGACTTTCTAACATAAGACATACGATAGTAGCCTCTTCCACAATTACATGCGCCAGTATACTTTTTTTTGTTTTTTTTGTTTACCCTCCCAAATATTTGGGGGGATGATAATACAGGCCATCCCCCCCCCCCCCCCCACCTCAAATATTGGGGGGGATATATCCCCCCACCCCCCCCCCCCCCCGCCCCCCGTGATTGACGCTCCTGAATAATGGCAAAAATGGCCTTTGAAAGACGTCATAATGACGTCGTGATAACGACATCCATACTACAAAAAATATAGCAAAAAATAGTCTTTGAAAGACGTCATAATCACGTGGTAATAACGGCGTCTGTACGACACAAACTTTAATGACAGAAATGGCCTTTGAAAGACGTCATAATCACGTCGTGATAACGACATACATGCGACAAAAATTAATATCGAAAAAATAGTCTTTGAAAAACATCATAATAAAAACGTCGTCCGTACGACACAAATCATAATGCCAAAGATTTTCTTTAAAAGACGTCATAATATTGGTAATACAAATACAATTATCAATGAGAGAACCACAAAAGTTCCAAGTAAGATTTATAGATTTGGACTATGTTACTCGGTCCATGTTAACGTGCAATTCTATTGATAGCCATATATAGTGGCATTCGAGTAATTGTACTATCATCAATGAAAAGTAATAACAAATACCCCCGAATAATGCTGCAGATGTTTAAAGTAAGATGTTTAAAGTGGGTAAGCGTGTCATGATTCTACCGACTGGAAGAAGAAACTTTTATTTGTTTCATGAAGAAATCATTATTATAGAATTTGCACGATCAAAGTTAGTATTCGTCAAGTGCATGACACATGCAGTTCAAACAGTGCACCAAATGCCATATTTATTAATGCCAGGTTTATTCGGAGGTGGCTGTTTCGCCCATGCACGGTAGAGAGCTTTTGCAATTTTGTACGTGAAATTATGCGATCTGGTGAAAACCTAGGAAGGAAATTTGACTCTGAATCGGAGTTATGTTTCAAGAAATACTCTTTTTAAAATCACTGGTATCTAATTAAAAAAAAAATGATTTCATTTTATTTGCCCCCCCCCCCTCCAGTACGCCAGGGGTACATATTGTTAACCCATGTTACTGTAACCCATTGCCGTTGGATCTTTATGGCATGGTCTCGTACCTGATGAAGTACTGTTCCTACATCACATGTAAACGTAAATCATTTGAGCATTTACAAACGTTTTAGTGTCCGGATTAACACCCCTCTCCCTTCTGTGACTGTGAATGATAATTCATAGTTTGTCATAATTGCACTGCTATGTGTAAACAATTGAAATTAACAAAGGATTTTCGATTTGCTTAATAGGCTAGATATGATAAACAATTGCTTATGTTAAGGCCCATAGATTTATCTCCTACAATTCATATTAATGCCATGATAATCATGATAATGCTGACTATACACGTCTTACCCGTTTAATTGCGACGTGGCGCTGCTCACTGTTTGGGAGGAAGGACAGGGAGATAAGAAGGGAAGCGATAATTAATTGCTAAACAAAAATACAGTGTACACATATTTTTGATAATCATATACAAAATATATATATTTTATATCTTTCTTCCAGGTAGTGGTGCAGATTAGCTGGCCAATATAGTTGAATTGTGCACTTTGCGTGATAAAAGGGTGAAATTGAGCACACATGAAGATTCTAAGCAATTTAGAAATGGAGCCAACGCGGACCTGACCCATGTTGGCCATGGGCGCCATTTTTAAAAATGGCTGCCAGTGTGTACATTGGTATGGCTATATCTCAAAAAGTTCTTGACCGCTTTGCATATAACTGGGTACCTGCATGGAATTTGTTAAGACAATGATCTGGTGAAATGTTGGGGTCATGAGGTCAAATTTCAAACGTCACAAAGCTAATTATATATGCAAAAACTCATTTTTGAGAACCATTTGACAAACTGAAAGCGAACATAGTACATGTATGCACCTTGAGGAATAGATGTCATATGAATATATTACTGGGTTATGAGGTTAAAGGTCAAAGGTCATAGGTTGCTTATTGGCTTCCTGTCTTTACAGGGGTGGCCGGGAAATATTGGATATCAGAGGCAGCCATATACATTACATGTAATGGTAGCTACTGCATTAGAAAAAAGATGCTAATCTGGTAAATGGTGGCAAAGTATGAATATTATTTAATGCTGAATATTATGTCAATGGTGGTATTATGTCTTAATTATACTTTACATTAATATAATTTTGATTTACACGTGCACCTACTTTGAAAACTTCAGCTCCAGTGCCCCACAACTTTATTTTTTAACTCAGTCATCGAAAATACACCCACGGTCTCTTTTAACTTGAAAGTGCATTTGTTCAACTCCCTAGGGGTTATTCTAGCCAACTACCTACATGTGCTCTCATGTCTTACTAACACCCAACACCGATTTTTCTACCGATTACTTTCAGATGTATCTTTGCTTTTCCCCTTATTCAAGTGTTTGTGATTCAATATTTCCGGCGACTGGCTGCTGGTTTAATAATATTGTCTGAACTCAGTTTGTCAATTTGGTTATTACGTGTAAGAATAGTGTAGAATGCCAACGTTGTCATATTGGCAATAATTTACAGTTCTTTTCGTCTTATTTCCAGTGATGATATGCATGGCTACATGTATAGAGCAATCATGTGCCTTAAACTAAATGACGCACAGCAGATGATTCGACATAATGATAATTAGACAAGGTCATACACAGACTATTATGACCTGATGCCACGATCCCCTGGTAAACTGCCACTTGGTCTAACCCCGCTTCGTCTCATCCCACATGGTCTAATTCCGTTTCGTCTACAACCACTTGGTCTATTAGCCAGTTCGTCTAATAACCATTTGGGCTATACCCATTTTGTCTAATACCCACTTGATATAACACCACTGAGTCTACCTGCCAGATCGTCTAATCACCAGATTGTCTAATATTCGATTCGTCTATTATCACTTCGTCTATTCATCAGTTCGTCTAATATCACTACGTCTAATACCCATTTGGGCTACACCCACTTCGGCTATATCCAGATGGGCAATGTATCACTTGGTCTATTCACCATTTCATCAACTTCCCGTTTGGTCTAATAGACAGTTGGGCTACTCCCACTTGGGCTAATGACCGACTTGGGCTAATGATCATTTAGTCTAATGACCATTTTGTCTAAAGATCTAATGTTAGGTTGGTGTAAAGTTTGATAATTGTAATTCAGGGTTATTAATATTTTACATCGTCCACTAAGTTCTAACTTGTAAAACAGTTCAAGAAGTGTCTTAACCCATGTTAAATCCTATGCATCCGTACCAAAATTACCAGCTTATAAATAACGAGTGTAATATAATTATATTTTGTGAAAGCATGTTGCCCTATAAATGTGTGTGAAATATCTGGATATTAACCTGTGAACCATGTTTGCTCTTCTCTGTAGTCAAATGAACCCTGCTAGCAGACATCGTTTTTTGTGCGTGCCAAATGTTGCCTATGAAACTTGTTTGATAAATTGTCTAGCATTAAAGCTTTAACAGTGGCAAACTTAATATTACCATTGTAAGATATGGGTGACAAACTACTTGCCAAAGCATTCAAGTATTTATTTTCTTTTTCTGTTGATACTGTGAAATGCCGTGTGTATTACTTACGGGGGGGGGGGGGGGGGGCATAGGCGTACCCAGGGGGGGGGAGGTTTGGGGGGTTCAACCCCTCCCCCCCTTTAACCCAAAAATGACTGTTTTGAACAACCCCACCCCTCCCTTTTCCAATTTTGACTGGTCTCGATACATTTTAGTGGTCTCGACCGTCATTATCGATGGTCTCGGTGCGAAGAACCCTGGTCTCGGCCTCGAAAATGTAGAAAATCCTGGTCTCGTCTTCGAAAATCTTCTACGACTACCCCCCTCCCCTCCCCCCTCCCCGTCTCAACCAATGGGTCTTGGTCTCGGCCTCAACATTTTGGACCGGACCTGGTCTCGGTCTCAAAAATGTTGAACGGTACTTGGTCTCGGCTTCGAAAATTGTCTACGACTACCCCCCCCCCCCCCCGCTGACATACATTTTTCTAACGAAATAACCCCCCCCCCCCTTAACAAAATCCTGGGTACGCCACTGGGGGGGGGGGGGGTGTATAAGAATCGCTTTGTTTTGAGATGCGAGATAAATGATTGCTTGTAGTTGTACGAGATTACAATTCCACCTGAATTTTATATAGGTTATTTAGCCAAAATACGAAAAGAAAAACATTTTTAGGAGCCCCAAAACTTTGATGGCAAAATTACACTTATATTGTACAATGAAATGAAAAAGAGTATCAATAAATCCTCACTACCGAAATTATTATAAAAATTACTGTTTTTGAAGTCAAATATCAATATAAACATACAGAATTTAAATATTTGTATATAAAAATGTTGTATTCTTTCGTCTAGTGAAACCGCCGCGCACAGTGTGCCAGAACCGTTTCAAAGTGTGCCAAAATTCATAACTCATTGAAGAAGGTTAATGAAGTTCCAGTTTAAAGGAACTAAGGGGTTTTCAGACCCATAGAATTCGATGGGAGTATTTTCAAATCCGTGTGACGTCATCAAAATACTGTTTTCTGATTGGACAAGGCAAATATTCATTGTTACACATAGACAGATTCAGATTACACTGATTAGTGCAACTTTTAAGGGGTTTCTGGACTAAGAAACACAGTTGGAGTATTTTCAAATCCGTGTGACGCCATCAAAGTACTGTTTTCTGATTGGACAAGGCAAATATTCATTGTAACACATAGACATATTTAGATTACACTGATTAGTGCAACTTATAAGGGATATCTGGACCTAAGAAACACAGTTGGAGCATTTTCAAATTTCTTTGACGTCATCAAAATACTGTTTTCTGATTGGACAAGGGATATATTCATTGTAACTCATATAGACAGATTCAAATTACACTGATTAGTGGAACTTATAAGGGGTTTCTGGACCTAAGAAACACAGTTAATTGGAGCATTTTAAAATTCTCTGACGTCATCAAAATACTGTTTTCTGATTGGACAAGGAAATTTGTCACTGTAACACATAGGCAGTTTTATATAGCACTGATTAGTGGAAGTTATAAGGGGTTTTTTGGACCTATGAAACACTATTGGAGCATTTTCAAATTTCTATGACGTCATTAAAATCTTGTTATATCTCCCCCCCCCCCCCTCTACCACATCTCTCTCCCCTCCCCTCTCCCTCTCTCTCCCTCCCCCTCTCTCTCTCCCCTCACTCTTTCTCCACCTCTTTCTATCTTTCGCTATCTCTCTCCCCCGCTATCTTGAATTTCACTTTCTGTAATTTTCCTTCCATTTTTGAGCTCTCTTATTGACTGACTACCACTGACTACTTTCATACAATTCATATGCTTGTCCCATCATCTTAGACAAAATGTCAGAGCTAGGAGATGCTACTTGTGTCAACAAGGAAAAAAGCGTACAACTGTATATTAATTAGTTTGCCTTGAGCCAACGAACGTGTTTACGCCCTCAACGTTCGTTGGTATGAGCGCACGGCGTGCTCTTTGGCAAAATAGGGCGATTTCGGCAAAAAAGGGCGAACATGTGGTTAGAAAACCGCTTCTTACTCAAACAGGGGCAGATGGTGGCAGACAAGTTTGGTATCAAAGTAAAGCATACATTGTTAGGAAGGCAATCATGATATTTCTAGCGCAGCAATCGACAGCAATGTTGACCATTTTTGCGCATGAAAAAAAAACATCGATTTTCTCCCATTATTTGTTTGTTTCTTCTAAACATAAATTCCAACATGAGTAATAGTTTGGCTTTAAAATGTAGGATTACTTAGAATAACTATTGTAAAACGAGCATTTCAAATTTTAATTGGATTAAGCAAGCCGTTTGGCAAAAATCATAACAAATGCAATATTGCATATAACACAATGTGTTCCCTAAAATCAAAATGTCCGGGCTTTGTGAAGAAAAATGACCCACTTAAAATAAATATCGAGGAGAAATATTGCTCGGAGATGTTCTACATGTTGTAATCTTTGCTTAAAACATGAAAAAAAGCAATTTCATTTCCGTGACCAAGTCACTATTTTGGCGCACTTTTGCTCACACCTGGCCCACTGTCCATAGAGATATAATTATACAGCCCTATGGCATCTTTCATACGGCATGCAGGCGATGGGCAATCACAGAGGTCAGTGTGGGCGATCCACATCTTGTCATTAGACCAAATGAGAATTAGACTAAATGGTCATTAGCCGAAATAGTGTTTAGACGAAATGGCATTAGACGAACTGCTTGTAGACCAAGTGGAAAATAGACCTATATTGGTATTAGACGAAATAGTAATAGACTAAATGGATATTAGACCAAGTAAAATACAGACCAAACGGTAATTAGACGAATTGCATATAGACCAAGTGAAGAGTAACCTAACTGAGAATTAAACGAACATGTATTAGACGAAGTGAACATTAGACGAAACGAGGAAAAAAACAAGTAGACGAAGTGACAATTGGCCCATTTGGTGATTAGACGAAACGGCAATTGCATAAATTGGCATTATACCTAGTGATGATTAGACCAAATGGGTTTAGCCGAAGTGGAGTTAGACGAACTGATAATTAGACAAAGTGGTATTAGACCAAGTGAATATAAACCGATCCCCTTACACATTAAGTTGCCAAATATAAAGCTGAGACGGTGGATACATTGTCTATGTTGCTGGATTATTGACTCTGTTCGTGTTTATAGGCAGTTCTCACTAGAGTAATATATCAAGGAAAGCTGATATTCTGGAGAACATTTGGGTACACAAATCAGAAATTCGAAATATGGCAAGCTCATGAAGGTTTTGTGTTCAAGTGACAGTTATATCATGGCTATAGTCTCAAGTGGTCCAAAGTTGCACTGGGAGTGCACTAGTTAAAGACTAAATCAGTATTATATACTAAGTTTCTGTTGAAGGATAATTAAATCCACTTAGGGATTACATTTTATAAGAGCTCGGAGTAAGATTATAGCCAGAGCTTCGCCTGTCCAAACAACAAGTACAACATAATTTTAAAATCAGAGTCTCAGAAGAATGCTAGCACTTGAAGGGAAGTAATCCTTATTTAGATGTCCTTTCTAAGTTTACCTTTACATGGGTTCAAAACCAAGCGAAAACGTCAAACCGTTTTTATAAAAGAAAGAACCAATGCTGAAATGCTCAAGTAAGATATTAAATGCAATTTTCATAACATACATGTATATCAGACAGTTTGTGCATGGTTATACAGTATTGTATTACCATTTTGCATTACCGATCATACCATTTGAGGATGTTGATGATAATCCAGTAGTTGATCTCGTTATGAAGCCCTGAAGATCTTCCAGTGTTGCTAGTACAGTATTGTTCTTCCATTGCATGAGCATGTCAAAAGAGGCCCCTTCGACATCTCGCCTGTGTGTATGATCGAGCCACTTAAACAGCTGTTTCAGAGGGAAGCCAAGACTTACGCCAATAACAATGTATTGGTCTACTGAGATGCTTTCGGCCACAGCCAAGACCTCTTTATCTGAAATCCTGCTTGATCTTCTATAAAATAATCATACAATACAAAACAGTGATGTGACCAATAACTATATTATAAACCGCCCATAACAGCAAAGGTTGTTATTGCTTATTACAAAAAACGTATGAAATTCAAACATAGAGGAAATTGACTAGAAAAATTTTAAACGATTGAAAATGAGTAAAGGAAAAAAGGCTTCGCCGGGAATCGAACCCGAAACCTCCTGAATTGCTAGATCGGTGCTCAACCCATCATCGAGCCACGAAGACTCTTGAATGGGGCGTTCCCATGAAACCTTTTTCAATGCTCGATTAGTCAGAAATAAATATGAATTAGGAAACCAATATACATTCAACTAATACATTATCATACAACTAAATAATCTGTATTACTGCATCACATTTACAGGTATATACATTGAACATAATTTTCCAGACAGGACATTTAAATTGCTACAGCCTAGAAATTCAAGTTTGTAGTGTCTTATTGAAATAATAAATCTCGCAGCCTAAGAGCTGAATAACTAAGTCAGTCAAAATAGCACATTAACCCTGAACAAATTGCAACATGGGATGTTTCTTCGCAATTAATTTCAGAAAAGTCCGGTAATTTTTTTTTACGGCTGGTTCAAAATTATCGAATAATTGCGAGGCCACACAATTATTACAAATGGATATGTTTATGGATATCTCAGCCGTTTCTAAACCGATTTTGATCAATTAAAGTCTATTCTGTCATTAAACTGGTATGCTCTTTCAAATTTGACGCTCAATCTTTCATTATCTCACTATTTTGTGTAGCGCCCTCTATACCAAAACTCAACTATCCCTTTAAACACGCGACGTAGCCGCGCACGTATCCTCACTGCGTACCAACCTGATACAACCCACATTCGCACTGTACTGTGACCAAAATTTAACTTAGTGTTAAAATTGAAGGAATCGTGACATCTTCTACCATCTGGATAAAAGCAAAATATATTCAGCAAAACGTTGTCTTTGTACGAGAAAGAAGAAAGTGGTTGTTCTAACAAAATCTGATGATGGGATCAAGTTCAAATGGCGGCCATCTTGGATTGTGACTGAAAGTAATATGTGATTAGGTGGTTTATTAAACGGTTTTTGGAAGTATGTAGCATCATGAGGTATGAAAGGGATAGTTGAGTTTTGGTATAGCACAATTTGTGTGTGTGTGAGGTAATGACAAACAGAGTGTCAAATGTGAAAGAGCATATAACTTTAATGACAGGTTAAACTTTAAAATCAGTCAAGATCGAGTCGGCTAAAATATCCATAAATATACCATTTGTAATTTTTTGGGGGCCCCACAATAATTCAAACAATTTGAACCAGCCGTTTACATCAGATGCATTCATGAGAGAGTTTGCAATATTTACATCATCCTAAAATTTAAGTTATTTTGCTTTAAAAGTCAGATTTCTTTGAAAGTCAGATTTCTTTAATATAGGTTTTCTCGGCCAATTTCGTAAACTGTTCATTCGTATTGATAAGCGGTTCATTCAAATTCGCGAAATTAGGCTTGAAGGCTTACAACTGTCGTTCAAAATTGTATTTCCTTCATTCTATTTAGCTCTTCGCTCAAGTAATTTAGCACTTATATCATTCAATTTCGCCAACGGAATTTACGGAAGGCGGTATAACGTAATCACAAATGTTCTCGCTTTAAATTGAATGACAATTTTACGAATTAGAAACACGTTTTAAATCGAATGCAAACAAAATGTTTTCGAATGATCGTTATATAGATTTAAATGCTAAAAACGAATTTGAACTACAAAATACAGCTGCGGTGACAACATCGGCTAAATTGAATGCACACAAAATGGATTCGTGTGGCAAACTTACTAAATTGAACGAGAAATCCTATAGTATCAGAATGATTACTCATTAATGACGACTGACACTTAATTATGTGTCAGACTAGTTAATAAACACCTTTTCTCATTGTTTTAAAATAACCTGTTGATAAATCATCATAACTATTGTTAAAATTAGAAGAACATGTACAAACATGGACCTGTAAACAAACTTAAAAAGAGTTTGCGTAATGAACATCGTTGAGGTTGAATTATGAAAACTCAAAAAAAAAACGATGAACATGACATAAAGATCATATTGATTTGATTTGTATGATATCTGTTGAATAAATTAGTTGAGGAGGCACCATTAACAGTAATACAATAACAATAATCTAACAAATAAGATAAATGACATAATACGAGTTGGGTCCTTTTTGTATACGGTCTTCTTTGCTTTAAAGACACTTATAAAGCGATAATCACAAACCATAATTATTATTTTTTGAAATTATACATACATTTTGTTAACAGTTTGTTGACAACATGACACTCTCCTAGCCTACATAATCCCCCAAAATTTGAGCAATAATGTTATCATGTTGTCTCACCTTCCACGCAGAGTAAGTTTCGTTGGTACATGCAGGGTATTGATATTGTACTGCACACATGTGATATTACACGGTTAAACAACATTACATTAACATTTTATATCATAAAAGTCACTGCTTAGTTATTTAGATGTTATACTCATTAAAAGGGTAGTTCAGTTTTGGTAGAGAGGGCGCTGCACAACACAATTTGTTTGTGAGCTTATGAAAAACCGAGTGTCGAATTTAAAAGAACATGCCATTTTAATGGCAGAATAAACTTTATTTGGTCAAAATCGGTTTAGAAATGGCTGAAATATCAATAAATATATCTGATCGTAATAAATTTGGGCCCCAAATTTATTTGATGATTTAAAAAATAAAAAATAAAATGCTTACACTTTTTCAAAAATGTTCAAAAGCGGTTTTTAAATAGTTCTTGATGATCTCTCAAAACATCACATGCATAATTTTGTATGGACAATTGTAGAAACCAATGCTTTTTAAGATGGCGCCATCTTGTGTTTTGATGGCTCTTTTTGAATGATAACAGGCTTTTTACGTAGTCGTTTGTAATTTTGTATACCTTTCGAGCATGGTGGAGTTATAACTATTAGTTTGTAATGCTACTGTGCAGGGTTTGGTTACTACAGTTTAAGGCTTACCAAAACTGTACTACCCCTTCAAATTTGTGATTATTGTTTATGCAATATTAGATGAATAATTACATATTGTTCTAATCTTTGTGTTATTATATTGTTCTGGGAAAGCATCCTTCAGCTTGCACTGAACTTGGAGGAATTAATTTCCATATTATTTTGGGTTTAGATTGTGTTTCTACGTGAGTTAGTGTTTTCGTTTGAAACCTTTTCTAATAATCATAACCAGTTATTTTGGTACCAGTTTCACGGAAATAAAAATAAAATGTTGACATTTTCTGCCTAAACCGAACACAAAAAGTAACTGCCCCCCTAAACAACAGTTCATACATTTCATAACCAAGAATCGTTTCAAGATTATGTTCGCCAGAGTATTTCTATGATAGTTAGAAAAATAATATGTAAAAATAATGCATTTAACCAAATGTGCCATAAAAAAATCAAAATGGACGGAATTTCAATCATCATTGTTTCATAAACCATAATTAATGCATGTAGTCACATGTACTGATTCACAACAATGTACAGGCATGCGCATGTTTTTGTAACTTTTGAAATTGGGTCATTTTGTCTTAAATTTTGTCTGTGCTCATTCAGCCAATATGTTATGAATATCTCTGATTTTCACAAAAAATGTCCATAACAACTGCACAAATATTGTGGAAAAATTACAGCTTGAGACAATTATCAGTTCTGACATTGAAAGCATTTATTTAGGGG
>JBAMJV010012815.1:0-17280 GCA_037951105.1 Echinarachnius parma
GACGAATTAGGTGATACGTATGACATTTGACCTTTGACCCCTTGAATAATCTCAACTGACACCCCCCCCCCCCCCCCCCCATCAACAAAATCTTCACCAACACCCCCCCCCCCCCCCGAGAAAAATCTTCACTGACACCCCTCTCATGATAATTCTCACTGACACTCCCCTCAAAAAATCTTCACCAACACCCCCCCCCCCTGAGAAAATCTTCACTAACACCGCCCTCAAATAATTCTCACTGATACACCCCTCAAACAAATCTTCACTGACAACCCCCTAAAAAAATCATCACCAACAACCCCCCTTAAAAATCTTCACTGACACCCCCCCCCCCCCCCCCCAATCAAACAAAATCTTCAACAACACCACCCCCCCCCCCCCCCTCCCCCTGAAATTGCACATGCCCGGTGTGGTTGTTTCTGTTGCTTTTTTTTCTCGGCATGCGTTTTGTTTATTATCTCGGGTATTGAGGGGGCGTGTGCCCGGCGTGTGTTTGTGTGTGTTTTTTTGCTTTTTTGTGTAAGTATGGGGTCGGGATGGGGGGGGGGGAGGGGGGGGGGGGGGGGGCCGGGGGGGGGGGGGGGGTGGGAAGGGGATATCCATTCTATATATGTGTGGATGTCTGTGAAGAGTGGCACCAACACAACCGCCATGGCCATGGCCATGGTAACAGTGGGTGCACGGGGACAAGCTTGTTCGGGAAAATATGACACATTTTATAGATCTATTTTTGTTAATTTTTGTTAATTTTTCTCATGATATTTTGTCTGGTACAACATTATCTGATATTTCCGACCATCTCCCCATATTTACATGTTTTGATTTTGTATTCAATGATAAATGCTCACGTTCTATTCAAAAACGAAATATGTGTAGGCTACTTTGAACGTTAAAAATTTGTCTGTAAATTATCTGATCTGAATTTTAATTATCATATTAGCTCTATGTCTGATCCAAATGTGATTTATGATTTTTTTTTTTACTAAGAAGGTTTCATTACTTTATGAAGCTTGCTTTCTTGTTGAAGAATGTATAATTAAGCAAAGTAATGAAAAGTGGTTTACATCTGACTTAAAGAAAATGTCAAGTAAACAAAATTGTTTGTATGTGACCGTAGAAAATGCCCCGCCCCCGCCCCTACCCCGTCAGTCCAACGCCGTATGGATGCAATTTTCATTAGCATATTGATATAATTATTATTATTATGAATTGGGCTAACCCATTGCTTAGAGTATAAGTTTATTATGTAATTAAATTTTTAACAAATAAATATACTAATAATAAGATGTATTCTAAGTATAAAAGAGCGCACTGAATGCATGCAGGTGCTTTATGTAAATGTTTTAAATTGATGATTATAATTGTTTTGATTTGGCTGAGCCCAATAATAGGTTGCACCTGACACCAGTCCTCATCTAGTCGAGCATCTGAGGGGTCTAGGCTTGGCTTGCACACATACCCCGGTATGTCACCGAGCTGAGAAGTCGATGTCTTACAAGTGGCCTCAACCAAGGTCAAGGCACTCGTATGGAGTGCACTCCTATATGGAGCAGATAGGCGCCGGAAGTGGGAGGCAGCCGCCCCCCCCCCCCCCACCCCAATCCAAAAAGTGGGGGGGGGGGGGGGGCAAAACGCGTATTTGCCCCTCCCCCCCCCCCCCCCCCCCAAAGACTTGTTAATTCTAACGTTCAAAAAACTAATTTATACATCCATTTTAAGTTTTCGCGAACAGATTATCTCAGTTTGTTGTGTAATGGTCTGGGGTGAGTACTTTTTTTGTACCGGGCCACGTAGTTCAAGTGTAGGCTGGCATTGCTCTGGCTGCTTGTGTGACGTGCACCAAATTGCACCATTTCAAGTATATAAATGCAAAATCTTCCCCCGTGGGAGGGGGATACCCCCTCCCAAACAACCCCCCCTGGCTCTGCCTCAGCCCTCAGTCGCTTCGCTCCCTCGGGACTCATTCTTGGCTGTAAGGCTATGTTGTTGGATCATACATAATGTGGCATTATGGTTTATGTTGGAACTGTGTATTAAATGACAATATTTGTGTGTGTTGAGGTGCATAATATATTAGTGTGTCAACAATTATTTGTTTTCTTTGTGAAAAAATATATTTAACATTTCTGGTTAAGTTACTTCGCTCCCTCGGGCTTGGTCGCTTCGCTGCTTCGCTTCCTCGCAATGTCTCACTCTCACCTCTGGCTCAAAGTTGGCAACCCTGTGAGTGTGGTTAGGCATGAGCCCCTACACAAACACAATCGTGAGCCCCCTTAGGTCTTTGCCCCCCCCCCCCCCCCCACCATCCCAAACTGCTTCCGGCGCGCCTGTCAGGACTATAATAACACGTACATCTACAAATGAAATCACCAATATTATAACTCACAAATCAACCTAATGTATTTGGAATATATTTGCACGTAAGTCTACCATTGATTTTATTTTATTGTTCACTTGTAATATAATTGTCAGTTTATTTTGTACGTATTATATGCAGCAACAGTACATTTTGTGATTTTCTTTTAGCGTTTTGTGTTTTAAAATGCAGGCATGTGATCTTGTCTTTATACATACATGTATTACATTATTGGTTCGAAACCATGCATCTGTCACGCAATCAAGTCATGTTCACGTTTACGTTTTGCATACTTTTGTAGAATTAAAGTTCCTCCTCGAATGTCAGGTTGACATGACGTAAATTACCTACCGCCATACGGTATGCGTACCCAGGGGGGGGGGGGGGGAGGGGGGTTGGGGGGTTCAAACCCCCCCCCCCCCTTTGACCAAAAAAATGACTGTTTTGGGGGTTTGAACCCCCCCCCCTCCTTTTTCAAATTTTAACTGGTCTCGAGTCCAAATTTTAGCGGTCTCGACCGTCATTTTTTATGGTTTCAGCCTCGAAAAGTACGAAAAACCGTGGTTACGGCCTTAAAAAGTGCGAAAAACTGTGATCTCGGCCTTGAAAAGTGCGAAAAAACCGTGAATCTCGGCCTCGAAAATGTCGATAATTTTTGGTCTCGACTACCCCCCCCCCCCCCCCCCCCTTACAGGATTCTCAACAACTGGGTCTTGGTCTCGGTCTCGAAAATGTCGCAAATTCGCGGTCTTGGCTTCAAAAAATTTCTACGACTAACCACCCCCCCCCCCCCCCCCCCCCCTCCCCGCTTACAGGATTTTCAACCACTGGGTCTTGGTCTCGGTCTCGAACATTTTGAAGGTACTTGGTCTCGGCTTCGAAAATTTCTCCGACTATACCTCTTCCCCCCCCCCCCCCCCCACCCCCGCTGACGGAATTTTTTTCTGACGAAAACCCCCCCCCCCCCCCCCTTTTAAAAATTCCTGTGTACGCCACTGCCTACCGCTAATTACCTACCGGTAAATCACGACTAGTCACAGTTTTCAAGTAGAAAAAAAAATAAAAACAAACAATTCTCGCCGATGGCTAATAATCGAATCATGAAAGACGAATAATCAAAGAAGATTAAAATCACCGTCAACAAGAAAACAACTTATTACGTATTGTAGTTTCTTATTGTTTTGTTTGTTTGCTTTTAGATCGTTTGAGTGAAATTAGTTAATTTAATAATTTGATGTCCGTATCGGGATCAATCACGACTTGTGCTTACATCGCCTTACTGGCTTTAGTCCGCTCTTAATAGCCATTTAGATTAAGTTTGTGTAAACTAATTCCGAAACTAGTTGTTTCGTAGAAATTAACCAACACTTCGTAGATTAGAGGGCGTGTTTTTATGAAGACGTGATTACGTAAACATTAACACCACCAGGCAAAAAACAACACATAATAATATGTTTTGGTACCGTTTTGTGATATCAAATAGTTACCCAACATTTTGCAAAGGGTTGTGTAATTCATAAACCAAACAATTAATTACCACCACTTACGGAACCACTTTTATTTCCTGGTTCCGCATGGGCCAAACATTTGCAAGTGCGCCAATGCTATTCACGCGTACGTTTGGAGACAATAGAATCTCGGGCGATTCGTTGTTGTTGTTGTTGTTGTTTAAAGTTTATTGGCGGTTCATTCAATTTGAATATTTTCGCCAATAACTAAATATTATTTCATTCTTCTCATTAATTTTCTTTATTTAAATATTTTCATTATTATTATTATCATTATTATTATTATTATATTTTTTTGGGGGTGCATAAACGTTTTCAAACCATCGATAAACAAAACCAAAAATAAAGGCATCATCGGGCCAACCCGGCTCGGTACGTTGAGCAGGCTTCTCAACTGACGAATCAGTCTAGGCCCCCCGATGCATGGAGATGCACTCTGGTCGCCTACGTTCTATTTTTCACCTGCATCCGATTCCAAAAACAAAACAAAATTATATATCAAATCAAATCAACTCAAAAAACAAATTTTCAAGTATTCAAGAACATACAAGGTAGCAAACATTTTGGGGCTTTGAAAGTGAAAGTGCAAAGTGCAGGATGTAATTTACTAATTATTTACATATACAAGTACAAAAGAAAGTTACACATTACTTTTAAGCAAAATTTATATGCTGATCAAACCAGCTTCAGAGGCCTGCACAGATATCCTGTAAACAGTCTCTGTACCGGCTTGAGCATGCATATAAACTGGGTTCCAAAAGAAACTTATCACTTCTTCAGAGCGACACACATTAAAATCCAAAGCATAAAAATGAATCATAATTGGGCATAGATTAGCTATAATATTCCTCAGCAAGCACATCTTAACAAAATTATGTTTGATTTAATCAACAAAGAATAAAATAAGGTGAAATCGCAAGAGGTAATTTTTCAAAAATCACAGAAACTGCCTGCCTTCCAGGCACGGAGCTCGGTACGGACAATAGCCAGTCTGGTGGTTACATAACCCGCCTTTGATGTTAAATGAAAGTTCTGAATAGACCGCCTTTCGTGGAGGTTTGCAGCGAGCAGTTTCTGTGACTTTGTAAAGTGACCTGTAGCGATTTCATCGCATTTTTCTCTTTTTTGGCAAAAGCAACCTTTCAATTTTTTAGATATGCTTCATAAGAAGAATGATAGCTTATCTGTGTCTAAATATGATTCAATTTGAAACTATGGATTTTCGTGAGCGTCGCTCTGAAGAAGTGATAAGTTTCTTTTGGAGCCCAGTTTACTTTTACGAGAGCCAAACAGTCATATACAACAATTTCAATACAAACTCGTTCGCTCTGGACATAGTAGTCTTCGTACATGAAGACCCATGAACGCATGCTTTAGAATGGTGATGCGTCTTCCAATTTTTTTTTTTTTTTCTGGAAACATATTTTTGTGAAATTGTTGATGGAATGAACTACTCAAGATGTTACCTTTCAGTTATAAGAATATTATTTTTGGATGGTGGTACCCAAAGATCGTTGCAGGCCTACATTACGTATATCTGACTACACGAGTGCAAACATTAAAGATGAATTCCAGTTTTGGGAAAGAAGCCGAATACATCTATATTGATCATTATTGTTGAATAAGTATTGAAATAGGGCTTGTGTGTTAAAATCGGAACCTAAGCATCGTTAAATACAGAAATATCGGAAGAAATCCAATATCCGCGTGTGAAATTTATAAATCCACCGCCAGTTCGGACCTGTCCACGCCGCTAGCGCTGTGGGAGATATCGACAAGCTGGGGACAAGCCCGTAAAAACGAACACCTCGTGTACTCGCACATGGTCATTGTACGTAGCGTATGGGCGATTCCGGAGTTGGCGATCACTATTTGTAGCAGATCAAGTTATAATTTTGCAAATATATCAATTAGTAGGCGGTTTCTTGGCCAAATTTGGATAATCCTATATTAGTAAAATTATATTCTTTCACATTATTGGTAAAAAGAGCTGCCATTTCATATTTTTGAGAGGGGGGCGTTTCCAAAACTGGCCTTTACCTTTAAGGCATGCAGGGGCGTCGATCCGTTTTTGCGATTGGGGGGGCGAAATTTGAAATTAATTGTTTCCAGAGTGACCACTGAGAGAGCTAAAAGCCCCACCATTGGCATGCCCGGAAGTTTTATTATGCGCTCATTGAAAGTGTCTTGATGGCTCGAAGACCGACTTTGGGGGCCGGGCACCCACATTTGGGGACAATAATGGGGGTCCAGGGGGCGGAGCCCCCGGAAGCTTTTATATTTCAGACATTTGCAACTCCTATCATGGGTGTTAAAATTGTATAAAATAGTGAACCTACTCGTAACGTATTTTTAAAGGGCATAGCGAGGAAAAGATTGAGCCTTGCATGAGATGGATCCACGTGATCCTGTATACTATAGAGCCATCGATATAGTCTAGGGCATTGGGCTCCCATGAAACTAAGCAAGGGCGTCAACAACTTCTCAAAAGTGGAGGAGAGACATGGCGAGGAAGCAAAGCTACCGAGCGGGGGAGGGGGTGTCCCCCTCCCACAGTAGGGAGCTTTTGCATTTTTGGGCGTGAAATTGTGCGATTTGGTGCACACCTGAGACAGAAATTTCACGTAATATGAAGTATATAAGTATGGAACCAAACATACATAATGACAAAGGGAGGGGGACAATCTCCTCCACTTTAAAATGTGGGGGGACATGATATTCCAATTTGATTTGCGTTCAGCGCATATGGACCGAATTTACTGAAAGATATATTTCAGATTATTTTATTTTCTGTGACGGTGTGCGATCTATAGACGAGGGTTTAATAAACTTCGTTTGAGAAATTACACTGCCCAACACATTTCGAAAGGTGAATTCCTGCAACCAGAATGAAACTTGCAATATGAGAAACTGTATGCGCGCAAAGCGCGCGAAAAAAAAAGGAGATTTACAGTCCCTTTTCAAACTAAAAAACGGCTATTTTGAAGATTAATTATTGATAAATGTGTCTTTCCCCTCTTTGGCATTATACCACTCGGATTTTTTTCTTCCTCATTTTCGGAATTATTGTGGGGGCGAAATGATATGTTAGCCCCCCAATATTTTCATTGGGGGGGGGGGGGGGGCGACCGCCCCCCTGCCCCCCAGGATCGACGCCCCTGTTATACTGAATTAAGTAATGGTTAAATACAACTTTTCTCGACTTCTTGTAAAAAAATAACACAGACGAGAAAACAGATTTGTGTGAAATTGGCACTTTAATGTGTACGCTTGGTATTTATTGCTATGCTAAATGGTCCATAATCAAACATTTCAAGTTAAACGGACTTTATATGGCCGAGTAATGAGCAAAAATGCAAAGTGATATTCACTAACTCATTGCACTCACTTTGTACACGGTTCTGATGATCCTGTGGATAATTTGACATCTGAACACTTCAATCGTAAATATCTTTTTAACGAAAGGGAAATTTGAAAAACCGAAACCTGTCCCATGCTTTTTTTTTGTTAATAAGAATACAAGAAGATATGAGGGAACCGCTAGAATTTCAATTGGATTTAGAGGATTTGGACAATGTTACTAAGTCCCTTTAATGCGCTATGCGAGGTATATCAATACGCAGTCATGCCCAGCAATACGCGGCAAATTTGAAGATACCAGACACACTATTGCGTATCTAGCTCGTAGGTAGCTCGCATGCCGCTCGTACAAAGACTGCCTACGGTTGCCTATGGTTGCGTATGACCACGCTATAGCTCGCTGTTGCTCGATTCAATACGCAGTTTGCTCGCCACGTTGCGTATATGTAGCTCGTTCTTTGCTCGTATGGCGCTCGCTAGCCGCTCGCACCAGTTGGTCTCGTTGCGTCTCACTGCGTGTTCGCTCGATTTTGCTGGGCTGTTGTTCGTACTGCTGCGCGCCAACTTGGTCTACTAACAGCGTACCAGCTCGCACGAGCTGCGACGGTGTATATTTACTAGTCATTTTTTAATCCGGGACCGGCGAGGGCGATGGGGATCTAGGCGGCTCGACTGACTTCGTCCTCGTCGTCACTTCCTCCGGCCGCTTTGGCTTTCGGCATCTTCTTGTTCAGTAGTTGTATCTTAGTCAATCGTTGATTGTGGTTTGATTTCCACTCCGTGTGGAAACCCCGCATTTTATTGCCGATATGTAGCGCAGCGACGGTGATCGTCCTGCTAAGCAACTAATCGCAGTAAATTCCAGCGAGCTAAAGCGAACGGCAACCAGCGACTGCGAGCTAAAGCGACCAGCGTACGAGTTAGACTCGCAGCGTAGTGAGCGGCGAACGCTATACGATTCGTGCTTCTGGGAGCGGTGTGCGAGCAACAGCGCAACAATACGCGCAATCATGCGAACGACAACGAGCTAAAGCGAGATCAATCGTGCAGGAAACGCCGCTATAGGCAATTACTCGCCCTAAAAAAAAAAAGAGGTGCGTATGATTGCGTATACCTGCGCTAGGTCACTCGCTGTTTGCTCGCTGTTACTCTCTGTTGCCTCGGTCACACCTTTGCGTATGTTGCTGCGTATTGCTGCGCTAGACAGGGTATATCAATACAAATAGTGACTTTAGAGCGTATTAATAATGTTGTATAAACCCATTTCATGATTACAGACTTCATTTATGTATGATTAAGTTTTGTACCCAGAATGAGAAAATAATACAACCTCTCTGGCATTATAAATTTTAAGTGAATTCGCATGTTTTTGAAGCGGCCGTATGAATTATAATTATGATCAGCCAAAGCAAACAGACACACATAATGTTCTTCTTTCCAATGAAATATTGACATAGTACAATTATAGCGATCATCATCATCAAGTGCCGTCCCGTAGAAAGGAGTTGGCGGCTATGCACCTCCATCTGCTTCTGTCCCAAACAATTGTTCGAACATCACCATAACTAAGTCCAGTCCATTTCTTGACATCATCAAACCAAGTGGTTCGCTGTCTACCTCTTTCCCGTTTACTTTCTACCATTCCTTCAAGTAACGTCTTCTGCAGTCCTCCTCCTCTCATCACATGACCAACATACACAAGTTTCCTCTTCTGAACTGTCTTCATCAGATCTCTTTCTTTGCTTGCTCTATTCAGTACTTCTTTATTACTAATTTTCATCACCCAGCTGATTCTTAGCATTCTCCGGAAGCATCACATTTCAAATGATTCTAACTTTCGTTCTGTTTCTTTGCATAGAGTCCATGTTTCAACTCCATACAACATAGTACTCCAGATGTAGCATTTCCAGATTCTGCATCTCAGCTCAAAGTTCAGCTTCCTACAACATAATATCTTGTCCATTTTCATGAAGACTGATCTTGCAATCTCTATCCTCTGTTTTATTGCGCTGTCACACTTCCCATCCTATGTGACTGTCTGCCCAAGGTAGACAAACTTGTTGACTTGTTCTATTAATGTGTCATTAATTTGAATACTAACATTAGGAACTTCTTTTTTCCGCGATGCCACCATAGTCTTGGTCTTGGAGACATTAATTGCCATACCAAATCGTTCACCTTCATCATTCACCTTTTCTACAAGTCTCTGTAGCTCCTCCTCCGATTCCGCTAATAGCAGCGATACTAGGTAACATTAAAATATAAACATTGTAATGTACATTGTCATGAGTGTGTTATATACATTTAACATAATATACAATACATGCTAGACTGATCAAAATGTCGCATGAACAGTTTTGTTTTATACACAAATCAATATAATGCCACTAAAATATATATTCATGTCCTTAGCTTCTTAGACTAGCTTTTATGTGGTATATCTTTCATATGAGACAATAATCTTGCACTTTTTTCTTTGCTGAACAATATCTCTAACATAGAAATAAAAACAGCGTACTGTACAGTTCATAAGCGAGTAATATACAGGTTATATCATTATATCATTATATCATTATTCAAATTTGTGGAAATAAACGAAATGAAATGAAATCACTCAATTACACAATTCGTGCATTTTTAATCAAGTTTGCTTATCGCTACTTTTGCCATTATATTTCATAACATTATTTAGCATTGATATTGCCAGGTTAAACACATCTATGTTCATTACGTGCACAGTGACTTTACATAACCTTGTGATGCAATACAGTTCGATGTGAATCAATTCCCTTACTTTCTTCGCCTTAAACGTCAATTCCAAAACAGTTTGAGCATAAAAATGATAAATATTGCTAGCTTAATATTTATCGTCAAATTAGAAACAACGAAGCATTAAGTACTAATTGATCACTAAAATGCTACGCTTGTGACAACAACTTCTTTGGAAACAGAAAAAACTGGGGTTTGTTATAAGGGCCTTATTCACATTACCCATCAAACAAAGCTATGAGGATATTATGTAACAAGCCCCACGATTATATAATTGTCTTTATTCATTCTGTATTGATATGGTCTACTTTAGAAACACATGGTTTGCCAACATTTATTCTGGCGGTATCAAAGGGTTGTACTTCAAATTAAAAGGGACAACCTTTGTAAGTTCGTTCCAGAAGTATTCGCGTCCCCTGATATCTTCGGGCCATCTCATGTACGGTCTGCGGTCGCTAAGATACAGACGAACCAGGTACGGGATCTCGTCCTGAGGAATATCTTCTAGAAAGATGACCACGGTGTTTTCTGTCAGTTCTTCATGTACCTGGTCCATTGCAGTGCGAAACTTGATGAGAAACCAGTTGTCTCGGACAGCGCGTCTACTGAGGAGCAGGATGGTCTTGAAGCTATGCTCCACTACGTAGTGTACGGCTTCCAGGTAGTGCATACCAAGGGTGAGGTCCTCATCACCGAAGGAATACCTGTCGTAATCGGGAAGACGCTCTTCTAGGGTAGGTCTTAGGTGCTCTTTGGCCCACTCCTCGTCGTCTTCAGTAAACATGATGTTAATATCAAAGATAAACTCGTCGTGTTCTCGTGCGTCTCGCATTTCTCTGTAGCCAATAATAGCAAGTTTCACCAGGAACAGTTTGTACCTAATCAACCATCTGTTGTGGAATGCAAGCAACATACCAATAAGCAAGGCGAGAGCAGCAAGAGGGAGAGTGGAAATGAGTACAATGTTTGGACCGCAATATTTACTCGGATCAAACTCTAACAATGGCTTTCCTCGCAGTTGGCTCAAGGAATCGTCAGAGCAAAGGGTTTCATTATGATGTTGAAACATTTCAGACGAGTTGGCGAGGTCGTGCAGCCAGCCATACCTACACTGACATACCAGCGGGTTTCCAGAAACATCGATGTAATTCAAATTGTATTTCATCAGAGTGTTCCATGTGCTGCGATTGAATGCCACCAACTGATTATTTGTAAGACTCAGATTCCTGAGAAGTGGGACATTTTCAATGGCTTCTTCCTCAATAAACATGATTCTATTATCATTGATGCTTAGAGACTCCAGAATCGGTAGGAACTTCAGCGCCTCGGTTGATATAATGAGCAAATTATTCCCGCTCAAATCTAAATAAACGAGAGATTGCAATCCCTGATAAACGTTCCCAGTGAAACTCGAAATTTTGCAGTTGTTCATCATCAATTTAGCAAGCAACGAATTGTCCTCAAAAACCCTATTTGGCAAATTTCCCAGAGGGTTGTTACTCAGATGCAGCTCCCTCAGATTAATTAATGCTTGGAACAAAGATCTACTAAAATAGGAGTCCCAAAGATCTTCTCTGTTGAGGTCCGAGTTACTGACGTCTATGAGTTCTATCTTTATTGTGTTCTTAAATGTTTGGCCTGGTATGAAATGTTTTTCGTTTGTAAGCATGAGGTCAGCAGAATACAATTTGGAAACTCCAGACGTCAAGCTTAGCCTTACCATCATCGTTGCTGTAACATCAATTATTTCAAGGCTATCAAATCTATCATACGAATATAAGTCCAACACAATCAGTTCCCTATTACGGCTAAGGTTCAAGGCCTTCAAATTGCTAAGGCCACGTAACTGATATCCTTTAAAGACTAATATTTTATTTCCAGACAGATCCAGATACTCCATATTACTTTCCCAAGTTGTATTATATGGATTAATGTGCATTATTTGGTTATCACTCAATTCCAAAGTTCGTAGACGAGACATTCCTAGGAAATATTCTGGTTCGATTTCGTTGATGGAATTACCGATTAATATCAACTCAAGACAGCTTAACCCATAGAAGACGTCTTTGTAGAGAGAGAGATCCCCGCTGCTTTCGATCAATAATATACCCAATGGGTAATCATATGCATGTCTGAATGCACCCACTGGAATGCCATCTAGCAACTCCATGTCAGTAAGATAGAGCAGGGTAATAGATGACCTTGTCACACCATTTGTTAGGTTTAAAAACATAGATGCAGTTAGAGTGAATTGTGTCCCTAGCGCAAGTTCGTCGACAGGCAATGCTGCTATTGCGTCTTCCGAAATGTAACGGATCGGGTTCTTGAACAGGCCGATTGCTACGGTTGGACAAACGAACATGAATTTATCTGGCGTTAGATCTCGGAACTTGTTTCCGCCGAGTTCTACGTGAGTCAGTCGATTGGTCTTACATCGAGACACGTTTAAGGAGCTTAAAAGGTTTACTGATAAACCAAGAATCCTCAAATTTGGAAAGATGTCCATTAAATCGCTCGGCAAATATTTCAGTTTGCATGCATTCATGTTTAATACAACGAGTGCTTGAAGGGGTCGGAATGGGACACTGCTTGACATTACCAGATTGATATTTGCAGACAGATCCAAGGACTCTAGATGTTCGAGAGGCTGGAAAGCTGCTGACTCAATCATTGTAAGTCTGTTGTACGACACATCCAAAGTTACCAGATTCGTAAAGGGTTCAAATGAAGTGTTCAACAGAACAGTGATCTCATTCTTTGCCAAATATAGCTTCATGGCACTTTGGGGTAAATCGCCCGGAACTGTTTCGAGTCGAATGCCATTACAGATTACTGATTTATCATCCTGGTCCCACTGGCAGGATGTTCGGGTGAAGCGGTCTTTCTGTACCTGGAGCGTATTCAATCGACCAGAGAGGGTTTCTTTGCCACCAGTGGTAGAGGTGTAAGCCCTTTCCACTCCACACATCGTTACGATGAGTAGAATAAACACGTGTTTGTATACATTTCCCATGGTTTTATCGGCACTCGATGAGCTCTAGAAATTGGAAACAGTTAAAGAAAATTTGTCCATGCATCAGGATTTCTAGATATTTATATTTCGATAGCACATTATTGATTTAATATAAAGGCGACGAAATTAGACTTGTCTAACCGAAACAAAAATAAGTCATATGAGACGTGTATCCTTTATTTTTCAAATGCGGCATTGATGATGATTAGATCATGAAATTACACTCCATCGGAAATAAAACATCATGAGAGGGCATGATTTGTATCGTTCGAAATACATCGAACGTGTAAAATAAACATGTCATTATGGGAATATAATTCAAATATTACATGCACTAGAAAAATGGCTACAATGATAAGAGCTGGAATACTCACCCACAACAATGAATGGCGGTTACCATATAAATTGGTGCAGTCCACTCTGCTGTTCATGTGTGATTGAGTTTATCACAACCATATCATTCATCAGGATATATGGTATTTACGTCTATTTCATAATGTAGATATCGACGTGAACTCCTAAGATACCAATATACAGTCAATTCCACTGGCAAACATACGCGCATAGCAGTTCTAATGTTTGTTCAATGTTTGTTTGTTCAATGTTTTATTTCTCATGTCACCCTGTCGAAGGGTATTGAAGAAAATCACATTTAGCACAATATAACAAATATTTACAGATCTATATACACATATTCAAAACATATATCACAACATTGATATACAATATAAGAAAACTAAAATGTATAACGTAACACAAACAGGAAGTAAGTTAATTGCAAATTTAAAATCGATTAAAAATATTAACTTTCGAAAATGTGAAGGACATTGAGATGATAAACTCGGTCGTGTCAAATTTAATTTCCCTATACCTATAATAAAATCTATACTAAAATGTGATATTACAAACATGATTTATCGCTTTCGAAAGCCAATCGAAATTACAAACCAAAAATGAAGTGAGGGTATTAAAGCTTTAAATAGTTTTATATTCGAATGAGATGTATAGATATGTTTTATGACTATTTATGACTTATGTATGACTATAAGATCCATTAAATTGATGTACACAACACTTTAAACTAAAAGGGATAGTTATGCGTTGTTAATGAGAGTACAGTTATGGTGTAACTGATTTTTTGTAACCCAAACCTGCACCATTACATAACAGAGTAATAGTTATAACTCCATTATGCTCGAAAGGTATAACAATTACAAACGACTAAGTAAAACTCCTGTTATCATTTAAAATGAGCTGTTAAACTCAAGAGGGCGCTCTCTAATAGCTAATTGGTTTCAACCATTTTAAATGCAAATGTGTGCAAGTGATTTTTTGTTAAAATAATGATTAAATAGATAAATCCCCAATATCTTTTTAAAAACATCTTTTGTAAACTTTGTATTGGTTATATTTTTGGGTATTTGACCAAATAAAGTTTCTTCTGTCATTTGAAATGTATGCTATTTCAAATTTCACACTCAGTTTTTCATAACCTCACCAAAAATTATTTTGTGTAGCGCATTCTATACCAAAACTCAACTATCCCTTTAAATAGATAAAGAAGTGAGAGTAATAAGTGAATGATTCAGCTGAACTGGAGAGGTACTTATTACATTTTTTAATAAAGCATTTGCAGTGGAATGTATTGCCACTGTTGCTTTAAAGGTATGGTGACAAGAAAACTGCCTCAAAATTGGGTTTTACTGTATCTAAGGTAGATTTTCATGAAGATTACTAATACAAACATATTTTCCTCGTGGGAAAACCCGGTAAAATAAAAAAATCAACTTGTAAATTCTCTTTCGGAACCCCCGTAAAAAAACTGAGTCCCGGGCGAACAAAAAATGACGTCATCTTTGTGACGTCACCGGCAGGCAATCGCAGTTTAGCTCGGTCATAGACGTACACGCTGAGTACAATACTCACGTTGACACAGAGATATTATTTCCATTTGTTTCAATATTTGCAAACATTTGTTCAGGTTTATATCATGGGACGATATACACTCAGATGTGTAGCTGCATCCTGCTACAATTCATTTCTTAGCAATTCTTAAGCATTTTCAGTAAAACCTCAATTTACAAGCAAAAACGAGTTTGTTTTACAAGCAAGTCATAGGCTCTGCATGTAAACAATGCACATTCCTCCGCGTTGCGGTCTGCAAGTGATGTCATGAATCGGGTGACACGTGCGCACATTTCCGCTCTGCTATAAATGACTTTTTTTAGGAGCATGGAACGCCGATGCGTAATAAAGCAAAAAAGTTGCATGAAATTTACCTTTTTTTCCCAACTTAAGGATTTCTTTGAAAAAAAGAGTGTGGTATATCAATAAAGGCACATATTTAAAGCTATAAACCTGAATCAAAGCCGGGATTGCACCCCTCCTTTAATGATAATCGGGAGCAAAAACATTGATACATCATGTCACTCCAATAATTAATTCTGCTTTTTGGTAGTTCTAATAATGGAAAATATACATGTTTTAAACTAATTTTCTCTGCTTCGATTGAGCTTGTTCAACTTGAATATGTTTATTCCAATGCTTGCTTTCCATAGTAGTTGGGTCCAACTTTGTGAAACACCCCCAGGTGTGTTTGGGTCTTCCCGTTTCCTCATTCCCTCTGGCGTCCAGTGTAGTGCTCAGTGGCGTAATGAACAAAAACTTTTGGGGGGGCTAAACAAAATCCAAATCACCACCGGATAGTGCGAGGGAGCGAAGCGACCATGCCCGAAGTAGCAAAGCGACTGAGCGGGGGGAGGGTGTGGGAGGGGGGTGTCCCCCTCCCACGGTAAGGAGCTTTTGCATTTTTGGACTTGAAACTGTGCAATCTGGTGCATACCTGGAAAGGAAATTCTGACTTCACAACATGTACTATGTGCGTTAGTGCGTCATCATCGTCATGATTCTTAACCAGAAGAGGTTATGATTGATTCATGAAGAAAAACAAAAATGCACCCCCAAAATAATATTCGCAAAGTGACATATTCAGTTCAAACAGTGCATCAAAAGCATTATTTTATGACAAAACAACATGAACATTGTATTCCAGACGTATACAAGACCGATTCCCGAGGGAGCGAAACGATAACCGAGATGGGGAAGGGTGATGGGAGGGTGTGATGGTATATATGTGGGTGCACGGTAAAGGTGCTTTTGCAATGTTTTGGTTGAAATTATGCAATCTGGTGCATACTTGGGAAGGAAATTTGACTTGACATGAAGTTTTTTTTTTTTTTTGGGGGGGGGGGGGGGGGGGGGCAAGCGCCCCCCCCCCCAAAAAAAAATAATTGCCATGTTTTTACCCTTTGAATAATGTCATAATTTACTTGTCCCGCACATATTGTTCTAAGCGAAACGGCTTACTCAGTTCAGTCGAATGGTGTAGTCCTCCATTGTTTTGCTTTTTTTTTAAACAGACCCTGCTATTGTTAATTGACTATGGCAGATCATGCATGAACGATTCACCAGTCTTTTACTTATTCCCAGCATAGGCGCGGAAGTTGGGGGGGGGGGGGGGGGGCAAAACGCGTTTTTGCCCCCCCCCCCCCCCCCCCCCCCCAAAAAAAAAAAAAGCCCCCCCAAAAAAAAAAATAAAAATAAAAAAAAAAAAAATAAAATTTAAAAAATAATAAAATAAATAAATAAATTAAAAAAGAAACGAAGAAGAGTGGGAATAATTCTAACGTTCAAAAACTAATTTATACATCCATTTTAATTTTTCGCTCCGCGCTTCGCGCGTGAACTGATTATCTCAGTTTGTTCGTTGTGTAACTTGCGTATGGTCTGGGGTGAGTACTTTTTCTGTACCGGGCCACGTAGTTCCCGTGTAGGCTGGCATTGCTCTGCTTGCTTGTGTGAAGTACACCAAATTGCACCATTTCAAATATTATAAATGCAAAATCTTCCCCGTGGGAGGGGGATACCCCCTCCCAAACCCTCCCCCTCTGGCTCTGCCCCAGCCATCGGTCGCTTCGCTTCCTCGGGACTCATTCTTTGCTGTAGGCTATGTTGTTGGATCATACATAATGTGGCATAATATTGTTTTATTTTGGAACTGTGTATTACACTAAATACTACTGTGGGAGGGGGACACACCCTCCCACACAAAAAAAAAAAAAAAACGAAAACAAACAAAATCTGTCTACCTCCAAATCTTGAAAAGGGGGTATTTTTGTTAATGTGCACTCGAAATGCAAACAGTACAGGGATTTTTGAATGCCAACTTGTACCCTTTTTGTGTTAAAAGGGGGTATAAATTGTCAACAATG
>JBAMJV010012816.1:0-28428 GCA_037951105.1 Echinarachnius parma
GGATGGTTTTTGGGAGTGGGCAACAAAAAGGATGTGAGGGCAGAAAAAATAAAAGAAGTAGGGCAAAGAAAAGACCACCCAGCTAGGTAAAGAAATACCACAGAAAAAAAAAAGCTAAGGACAGAACGGAATGTAAGAACGACAACAAAACAGGATGAAAACCACACGCTCGGAGCTCTCCAGGTATGATGGGTTTGCGCCGGAGGCGGGCAGTAGGGATGTAACCGGCTGACATTTTCGTCGCGTCAAAATTTTCCCACCCGAATGTGGGGAATTCTTCTCAAAAAAATGTTTCGGGATGATTCTTTCTCGATAATGATAATTATCTGAAGGATCTATTACTGTATCAGACTTCTCAAAAAATAATTATCACCGCGGCAAATACACGATTATAAGGATATCCTGGGCTCACTGGATGGGTGCCCGGGGCCGGTGTCAGGGAAGCCCAGCACGAATGTAGATATCATGATGACCTCCATTCCCGTCAGTCGCCACCGTGAAACCCTGAAAATCTATGGGATTTCTCAAAAGTTCTGATGAGCTTTGGTTTGGTGTTACAATGTATTTATTTTTTGGGGGAATGATCTTATAATGGATATGTTGTAATGAATTTCACTATTCTAGGCACATAGGTAACGTAAGGCCTGAGCGCACGCAGTGGGTTCTCCTAATGATCTCATGGGCCCCATACTCTTACAATCCCGCAATGTTCCTTGCTAAGTCCATTTTCGGATGACGTGCATGGCCCAGAATTAAGTATGTCTTAGCGTGCATGATGGACGGATTTGGAACAACTGGGGGGGGGGGGGGGGGGGTGGGGGGGGGGGGGGGGGGTGTGCGGGGGGGGGGGGGGGGTGTGGGGGGGGGGGGGGGGGGGGGGGGGGGGGGGGGGGGGGGGGGGGGGGGGGGGGGGGGGGGGGGGGGGGGAGTAGGTGAAGGAGGGAAGTGGATTCTTGTTTCGTAATGAATCATCGTAACGGGTGTGTAAGGAGAAGGGGTAGCAAGAAGAAGAGGTTTGTATACGTAGAGGATATACCTACACGGGTCAACTAAATTGTATAGGGCAAGGTCCCCAATTCATGCTGCGTAATACAACATGAGGGCGGTGCTGGGTCGATCAGCTGCATGGCAATTAATATACAATCTCCCATCGTTTCATCCCAGGCAAAATATCTTCTAGAAAATACGAACGAAGGCTCTAACTTGTTGAAAGGGATCTATTAAAACATCCTCAAAAGTAAGTGCAATAATATAAAAGTAAATATCACTTTGCATTTTTCTCATTACTTGGCCATATAACTTCCATTTAACATGGAATTTTCACACATCACTCAGTGGTCATCAAGTTTTATATTAGACCACAGAAATACACAATTTATCAACACTTCTTAAATAATAACTTTTGCACATGTCTCCCTTTAAAGGGACTTGTAACATTGTCCAAATCCTAAAAATCCAATTGGAATTCTAGCGGTTCCCTCATAACTTGGTTTCGGTTTTTTCAAATTTCCCTTTCGTTAAAAAGATATTTACGATTGAAGTGTTCAGATGTTAAATTATCCACTGGACCGCGAAAACCGTGTACAAAGTGAGTGCAATGAATTAGTGAATATCACTTTGCATTTGTGCTCATTACTCGGCCATATAACGTCCATTTAACTTGAAATGTTCACACAACACCCACTGGACATATCAGATAACAACAATATACATTGTATTAACCACTCATCACTTTGTGCACATGTCAACAAAGTTACTAGATCCCTTTAGATGGGTTCACGAAAAGAATGTTTTGTGTCAAAACTTTGACCTCAGTCTACAACGACGCGGGGCTATAAAACTGATACAAAGTTCTGAGTTTCGCGTCCTTCAACTTAGCCTACATTATGCTGACCGCTACCTTCGGGGTAGACTTGACCGGTCATTAGGTCTATATATCGGTCACTGTATGATCAATATACTTGGATAAATAGTTTTACTGTTTATAAGTGCCTTTACGTTGGGGAACAGAGAATGAAAACAAATAAAGTAGCGACATACAAAGGTCGGATGAATAATATAGATGAACTCTTATTTTCAAGCTGTACGTTTTGTTACTTTTTAATTGAAATAATGTAAATTTAACAATAAAATGTTACTGTTTTGATTTTATATGATAGCACCCAATTATATACGATTGAAAATCAGCTGTAAGTACTTAACAATGCTATAGCATTCAAGTTCATTCAAGTTTATTCAAGTTGTGGAAATAAAATGAATTTGAATTTGAATAGCACCCGGGTCATCGGGCTCACACACAATCGATCACATACAGTCCAATATACCGGGTGTATATATTATAGAGTCGATGAAGTAATGAAGTAGTGCAATTGTTTATCGTGTTCTTTGTCTCATGATCAAAGCCAGGAAGAAAAAAAATCGTCCCTTGTATGTAATTACCCAGTCTGTAAGTACACTTACTTATACTTTTTAATAACAAGATCATGACATGACCGCGGCCGTATAACATTCATGACAAGAACTTGTATGAATCATAGTTTCCTTTACTCTATTATCCTTGACATGTTTATCTATATTAATTCGTCAGTGCCGAAGTAAGGGCTGACTGATCGTCATGAGGGGAGGGGGGGGGGGGGGGGTACGTGCACACTTTGTAATTTTTTTTTAAACGTTCACACTTTATCTTTTATTTTTCCCCATCTTTTTCTTACTTTTGAACCTCAAGTGTTTGTAGAGTTTTGTGAAATAATTAGGGAGGGTATACAATCATGTGGAGTATGTTGCCCCATATCCAATCCGTAGCTACGCCATTATAATCATCCATTGTCTCATCTATTCATCATGAACCCATGACTCTTGTGCACGGCCCGCTTTTAATATCTTGAACTATGGTTTTCAATTTCCATTTCCATTTTTTGTCCACTTATAAGATATGCATGAACATCAAATGAATGATTGGCTATATCCAATTATATGAATAAACAAATGTGACGGAATCATAACAAGCACATGTAGGCTTGTAGAAAATTATCTCTTAAAGGGCATCAAGCGTGGGGATGCTACATAGCGGGTCGCCATTTTGAACTGGGTTAGTTTGCGCGCACCGCATGACACTGAGCTAACGTGCATTACGCACTGTGCGTAACGCGTATGCAAGATGGCGCCGCGCATCTCATTTGACGAATCTGAACTACCTTTAATTGCTTTAGGGGCGATAAAAATAGTTACTGGTATAAACACACCAATTAGAGATACAATGCATGATTTTTCTTATACCTAGATAGCATACGGTATTAACGAGGTGCATCTTCCTAGGATTAGTGTCTGGTTCTTTGATTGATGATTTAATGTTTTTTAATGACTAATCCTCATCGCCCCTCTCATGAAAATAATCCCTTTAATTTGTTATTTCAGTAAATTTTCAATGAATTATTATTATGACACGTGATATTATTATGTCTGGTAATTTTGTCAATGTTTGTGCATAGAAAAGAAATACACATGATTCGACAGTGTCATGTGATATTTGAATTTTCTGACGAATCTGACCTCAATATGCCGCTAATGTGAGAATGAACTGAATGATAAACATGGAAATTTTTTTTGGAGTTTGATTTAATGTGCCGATGATTAATCATATGAATTATCGCTTGTTTGTTTACTTAATAAATTATATCATCCTAGGTATAGGTAAGTTTAGACAACATTATACGGTTTAATGTTATTTCGTTTTATTGCGTGGTTCGTCACTGTCGAGATATCTTTTTATTCGTTTCTTTATTTGACTGACCATGCACATTGTTGCTGGTAAAATGGCATCGATGAAATAAAATTGACACTCTTCATGTCCATCCGTGATATTCCTGATCCTCTGCTGTACTAGAAATAGTGGATATAGTGGGAAACGTGAAATAGGGAAAAGTCATTGGATAATCCCTGCCGGAAAGAACATACTCATCCACAGTGTGGACCACGCTATTAGATTCGAGCGCTTTCACAGTGTGAAAACCAACTCACACTGTAAACACACTGTGAACACACACTTGAAACTTTCGTGGTTCTAGATCTTGTGTGTCTACATTTCTAAACGGATATAATGAAGTGTATTTTTGTTCTTCACCCTTTGACCACGGGAACCGAGTGGGTTGTGTACAAAGTCTATGGGCATTTCATAAACTCGTAGGGAATGGGTTAAATGAGGTATTAGGGCCTGTATCATAATACTTCGATATTGTACAAGGAACGCACTGGATTTTACATTTATTACTGCTGATAGGGTCAAACCAAGGAGGTACCTCCTTGGTCAAACGTTCAAGGCATCAAACTGATTTGAACCCAAGAATTCAAACCGTTTTTTGTTTGGTTTCTCTCCGAATGATTCATATGTTTGTCCAGCACGACTTTGCGTTCTTGGTAAGCCCCAGGCCAAAAAGCGGTCCGAAATACCGTGAGTTTGACCCACTTTTTGTCGAACCGTGTTGTTCTATAATTTGTGACTTATAGCCATATTTGAATTCAGCTCTTTGGTAAACATCCGACAGTACGGAATTAATCATGGGAATCTTCCTATTGAGAGTGCGTAGAGGTATACTCCCTAGGGAGTGGAAAATGTGCACTTTGTGTGTAGGAAGGAATGCAGTGTATATATCCGTTGACCGGGGTTATACTACTAACGCTTTAATAGAGGCTCTATTGCATTTGCGCTCTATACATCTAAAGTAGAATGTCCCATTACAGTACAAACTTAAGTTTCATCATACCCTGTATGCCCCCAAACACGGGCGAGCGAATTTCCGTGTTTGCTTGTTTACATGGATACGCCATTCGAAATCGCGCACACGGTATACACGGTCGTGACGTAGTGTGTATAATTGCTGACGTTTCGTGCTCAGTGTGTGAGCGAAAACATGCACGCTATGACTAGGCGTGTATTATGACGATTCGTGCATGTAGGCAATAATGAAGTACTACCGGTACACGGATTGTTGCATGAATATACATGTACGTGGGCGAAAACGTGCACACGGTGACGTATAGTGTATAATCTGTGACGATTCGTGCTAGAATTGTGTGTGCGAGGGTGCACGTATTCGTGCAATGAAGTACTACCGGATTGCTGAGAAAGTTCGCGGTAATCCTGCGTCATGCGTGTGAAGAAAATATGATCCCATCGGATATAAAACTATAACACGCTTGTGACCTGAGCCTATAGGTTATTGAATAAATATAAATTGGCTGGATCCCCTCGGCCCAATTAAAACAATCCCGGTCAATGTCAAGGATAGGATTGATTTAATTACCTTTCCATTAGTCATCTGAATTTTCTTCCCAAAATCGGCCCTATAATTTCCTCTAGTCAATCTTGTAAACCAAAATAGAGGGGTTTGTTGACCAGGTTTTTATTTCAAATGAAAGTCTGTCTACGAGCAAATATTGTCATGCATCATGTTTCCATCTTGATATATTACATAGGTCTACATGAACACGTTGCATTCCCTAATTAAGGAAAAACGACATTAAGAGAGGAATGGCGCGTAGAGTGAAACCGTTGAACCTTTATCCACCTTTATACATATGACCCCGTCCTACATTCGTGCAATTAAATTTAATACTACGTTCCCTAACGCATTATTCGAGCTGATTTTGATGGGCATAAGAAATGCGTGAACAAATTAATGTCTATGTACAAATCAAAATCCACATATTTTTTCATGAACCCGACCTACATTCGTGCGCTATTCTTTTGCGCCATGTACTTTTTTTAACAAATGGAATCGTGCGAGTATTATATCAAGGCCTATTCAAAAGTGTGAAATGGGATATCGCATCATATCGATATATTATCGAGCCTCTATATATATTGCTATATTGTGAACCCGCCCTACATTCGTGTAGTACGTACACATTTTCTAAAGTGTGTATCGGGAAGGCCTATACCGTGATATTATAATACGTATCGAGCAAGTATAATGTTCTCGTGAACCCGCCCTACATGTATCCGTGCGGTACTTACACGTTTTTGAAAGTGTGCATCGATCTTGAAGGCCAGCGCCATGCAATATATTATTGTATGTCCGCACCGGCCGCGATCGTCGTTTACCGTTTGCGAACCCGCCCTACATTCGTGCGCTCTCTATGCTAGGATGCAATTAGTTATCAATTGCGTGGGTTGTCGTGTATGACGTCACGCCATTCAGCTTTTCTGTCGTAGTCGCCATCAGCGAGCCTTCGTTTCACCTCTGTGATCGGGCGACCGACATATTATGTACGTGCGAGTTCATCCTTCATGTGTGTAGTCCATCATTCACTCAGTACGGGGAATTCGTGCGAGTAGTATTCGCTTGCGTGCGGCTATCGTACATTATGCGCTTTTGCTCGTGGGAACTAGGTGGGGTCATCGTGTACAAAAAAATCTGCAATGTTTATAATTTTCCCTACATCAATTTGAATTGCATTCCGATGTCCAACTTATTTCATACTATAGTTCATACAGGCAGCCGTGTAAGCTTCCATACTAGCAATACGGGGAATTCGTGCGAGAATGTGTGATTATGTACTATGAAAGACGCTTGTGCCGTAGAAAGTGCACAGGGTCCCTATCAAGATGGAGGCATATCATATAGCTGTATACAGCACTATAATTATGAGGCATATATACAGTTTACCAAATCTCAACTATCAACATATTAACGCTTAAATAAGAGGTTGTAGAATGTAAATTTGAGCACAAACTACGAATGTGCTGAGAATTCTATAGTACCGATGAACCAACTCTAAATTAATTCAAATCGTCACCAATTTATTGATTATAAGGTGTGTGTTTTTTGTTAACTTGAGTATTTTTACACATTTATATTTAAGTGTGTATTGGAGAAGCCTATTAAAATGCCAGGGTGCAGCACTTCGATGATATTTGTCATGAACCCGCCCTATATTTGTGAGCGCTCTTCGCTTGCCGAGTATTGCAATAAGGTGTGTAAGTTGTGTGTATGACGTTACACCATTCACCTTTTCTGCCGTAGCGTGATCGAGCCTTCGTTTCACCTCCGTGATCATGCGACCGACATCCGTGCGAGTTCAGCCTTAATGTGTGTCGAGCGTCATACACTCAATACGGGAAATTCGTGCGAGTATTATAGATTCGCGTGTGTGAAAGTCTGTTTTTGTAGAAAGGATTTGTACGATTGGGAAGGAGGTCGGGTCATCGCCGCAAATCAAGCTAGAGTAATATACCCGATGGAACAATTTAAACTGCATTCCGCATAAAACCCACTTTTGTGCGAGTTCACCTAGGATGCGTGTTGGGTGTCATACACTTAGTATGGGAAATTCGTGCGAGTTGAATTTGTGTGTAGTCGAAAGTGCGTTTTCATTTTTTTAATTTTATTTATTACTGATGTTTGTCTTGAAAAAGTAGGACGGGTCGAATTCCATGCATGTCATGTACATACAAACGTTGTTCTACCGCATTATATGAACTTTGAGTGAGCGACCTACTTTCACGGGTTTTTATATATGTTCATCTCCTTTGTTGATATATCGAATACTAACTAGTATAGATAGGTCTTCAAGTTTAGGTATCTTGCAGATGTATATTATTTCAAATTATTCTACTTTCTCAATACATGAAGATTATTTTTACAAACTTATTATACAAACAAAATTAAAATTAATTCACATTAGTTTGTTACCAATGCATAATATTGATACAATATATTTAATGAATCATGTTGAAAAATGTGGGCCAGGCCTATCGATTATAATAGCAATGCATTCACTTTATTGTGCATGTTTAGCCATGTGTTTATAATTGTCAATATTTATATTATTTTCCTCTCTAATTAGTCGCCATCAGGTAGGCTACCAGATATTGTTTTATCCTTTTCCGAATGATGTTAATGTTTGTATATGTTACTTTAATCTCGTCTATGACACTATATTCTATCTTCGCTCAATGATATACCCCATTTTTCTTGTCATGTCAATAATTCTGTCTTAATAATGATTTTAATCATGTGTTATTGTCATGTATTTTTTTTAATTCAGACTTTTAAATACAATGCTAACGAAGGTTATTAATTAAATGAAAATTGTATAAGGTGTTCTGTAATGTGTTCAATATTCTATCATGAATATAATTTGTCAAGTAGGAGGAATTTGTATCTATTTATCTTTCCAAAAACTGCATTATAATTAGTTTTTGTAACGCTAGAAATAATTTATATTTGTTAATCGGCTTTGTGTATGTATAACTTTTTTTTTGTGTAGAGACATATACAATTCAGCCCTTATGGCTGCCACATATGTTACTGATGAACCATACTTGAATTTAAATTGAATTTGAATATTTGCTCGATTGGTATGAACTTTTAAAATAATTATCATGATAATAGAGGCATATATAATTACAGTATTTATACAAAAATGTATTGAAAAGTAACATAAATTCGGAGAAAGCAAACTAATATGTCTACAATTTGTAAGCAAAGTATAATTATCATTCAACATGAAGCATAATGTAAACATTATTGATACAAAACGTAAATTTGGAGTTTAAATAGTTGTTCAATTTATATAAAACCATATACACATGAATACAATGTAAGTTATATAAGTGTACTAGAAGTTGATATGTTTCTTTATATATCTACCCCGTTTTTGAAACTCATGTATTATCCACGTCAGGGTGGATCCTCCCCCCATTCTACCCCCCTTCTCTCTATTTATAGCGTATACAAATAGCCTACAAAGTATAATCAACCCAAAGACATATTAGTATCTTCCTTCCCTCAGTTCCAACTTCCTTGACCGTTTCGAAATGTAGGGCGCGTTGACGAAATGTTTATGTCCATCTCTCCTTTTCCCGACCTATCATCAACTTCTTTCCCTCTCTCTCTTCAATCCAGGGTTCGCCGAGCGACCTGCATCTTTTCGCTCAGTAATACTTATTTAGACTTTGCACACGCTCCGTGCGAGTACACGTCATGTGTGTGCGAATGTTACACACATCGTATTGGTTTAGCGTGTTTCGGGTGTGCACCCAATCTGAACGCCTGTGCACACGGGCCGTGTGGTGTACGTGCGGAACTCGTAAATGGTAATGGCCGTGCCTCCGGACATGATGATGACACACTGATGTGACGCGAATTACGTCACAAAGGGGTTTCCTATGCCTTGACCTGCATGACGGTCAATATCAAGGATTACTCAAGGACCCCAAAGCACTGGACACTATTAATTTCCAGGAATTGCCCTCAGTTTCAACCATAGAGCTGTATAAACAACTGTATGGTTTCAACCTATTACTTCATCATGTTTTTACTATAGGTTTTCCCGCTCAATTTCGCGAATGTGTCAATCGAATTGATAATAGGAGCAAACGAATTCGCGCGATTTGCGATCGCCGTACCAAAGCAGCATTCGAATTCGTAAATAGTCGTTCAAAATCACGTAGGAGCAAGTGAATTTGCACAAAGTGCATACCTTTTCATCAATGGTCATTCGAATTCGCGAAAGGGCAGTTGACAGTTGGCTGCACATTCGCGAATTCAAATGCCCATAAATGAACTTCTGTGCCTATTCACGAAAGCGTGTGCGTATGCATGAATTCGCATGCACTTATTCGGAATTTGGAAGACTGATACCAACGATTACGCGGCAACGCGCGAATTCGAATGACCCTAAATGAATTCGATTGAAAAAAGTGCAAAATTAACCGGAATACCTATATTAAGAATAAAAGTGGTTATTTTAATTATGAGTTCTTATTGATGTCTTGTATTATATGAGTATTTTAACAATTTGATTGATCATTCTTTATTCATGATTAGATACAAAATACAAAATGTCAAAACAGATATCTCTAGGACGTTTTATGGATCACAGAAAGCACAAGACCAAATGATTGGAAACATCTAGACGAACATGTTTACATAAAGAAAATGCATAGTTATGGACGACAGCACTAGGACATACTTAACACAAAATAATACACATCGGTTTAAACACATTTCAAGACATAAAAGGCAAGCGTTTTTTGTTCATCAATTCAATCAATCAACATGGTGTTAATATTATCACTCTAACAACTCTTATCTAATATTTTGCAGCCGTCACCCTAGAATTTTGAAAACGGTTAATATTCGGGTATAAAATGGCATATTCGGGCAAAATGATGCATGTCATGTTCGGAAAACCCACGTCACGTTTATATTAGGCAAAACCCTGTAATTTTTGGGCAAAACCCTGTCACATTTGGGCAAAGTCATGATATTTTTGGACTAAGCCTTACAAAAAAAAAGTGTAATTGTCGGGCATGAATTAGGTGGTGAAGACAGCCATTTTGTTTGTACTGTGTAATTAGAATAATCTTGGAATACATTTCATTAGGAAATAGTGTGCATTCATGTGTATAAGATCTCGTACTGCAGTACTTTGAAACTTGCAGTGATTAGAATTCCTGATTCCCCAGCATTGAAAGTATGCCGCGCCTAGATCTGGATCTGGATAAACTTCTTTGATTGGACAGGAAGCTTGACCAATGACGTGGCTCTATTTTGTGAGGCCGGATCAAAAACCTATCATGCATGAACATAATTCGCTATTAAAAATCAACACAAACCTGCAGCATACTACTATCATGACTATAATTCACAGTTTAAGCCGGTTGTGGGCTTGGAATGTACATATTTTTCTGTTTTAATCACGATGTTGTATGTATTTTGATTTTATGGTAGAATTTAGCCGGGCTTAAGAGAATTCCGTGCTGTTTTTTTGTTTTGTTTTAGCTTCCATATACATTGTTATTATCACTGCATACAACCTCCAATTGAATTGAATCGGTAAGTGTGATTTCCTTTTCATTTATGCTTAAAGATATGATGGTTTTTTCTTTGTAAACTAACCCCCACAACATACTGTTTAGTCTTCACGAATAAAATATCAGCAGTAAAATGTATATGAGTTATCAAACTAAATATTGTTTGTAAACGAAATTAATAGACGATATCTCAATTTACTGTACACTACATTGATAATATGGGTGAGAAGTACCATTTATCGAATTTCGCTAGTATATTAATACGACCAGTTGTTGATAATCGTCTTTACTAAAAAGTACTTTCACATGACTTAAAAAAAAACATCCACAACAAAATTATTCTTGCCGTTTACTTTTTTGTAAAGGGATAGTATACAGTTCTGGTCAAAAGGAATTGTATCAACTAAAACTAGTAGGTTATGATTAAAAACTAATAGTTATATATTATATAATATAAAATAATTATGGTTAAATAATTATGTTTGAATGGCAGAAAAACATATAAACGACTAAGTTACCAGGCTGTTTTCATTCAAAGCAGCCATTAAAACAAAAGGGTGTCTTCCAGCCACCTGAGACTTTCAATCATTGTCTATCAAAACAAATGTGCATGTGATGTAATTAATCAAAAGAGACAGATCATGAAAACATTATTATTATCAATCCACTCTTGGATATTTTCAAAATGTGTAAGATGCATAGTGAATATTTTCTTAAATTTGGATTTAACTTTATTAGTATAATTATATAGTTTGTTTTATTTTTTAAAATTTATTTACATGTTTCACCGTTGATGGTTGACCGTTGTACAATGTAGATTTATGTACTATATTTAATTTGATTAATCTCTTCCTTTGATGACGTCATAAGTATCGATTTGTTTATATCAGAGTCGTATGCAGCCTAGCTTTCGATCCTAGCAGAATCTTCGTCAGGGCACAAATGACAGTTACTACATAAAAAAAAACATTTGTTTTATCCGCACTCCATATAACCATATAACCATATTGTAATGGAGAAGTTTTGTAGTTCGATGGATTTTGATGACAATGACTAATTTGTGTATTTTGTGATTTATACATGTGTTATTGATTTTGTTTATTTCTTTGTCAATTGCAGCTTTTTATCGTGGAGTTGGGACCGTGAAGAAATGGTTTATGTCAGCAACCCTGGATGGACTCTATGAATATTTTTTTTTTGCGGTTGGTTTCTGTATAGTGTCGACCAAGATTTTCATAGATCTTGTCGCGTGAATTGAGCCAGTCACAAAACAAAACGAGAACAGCGACATAAACAACAACAACAAAAACAGAAATGGCAGCGACTACAACGACAACAACGACACAAACAATGGCAAAGAAGCCACTGTCTATCGAAGAGGTCAATGAACTTTGCTATGCAGATTTTATAGGGCGGTTTACAAACGTGGTAGAACGGGGATCGTTTTTAGCCGGTGCAACTTGGTACATGCGCCCTTTCGCCAGCCTCGATCACATGCACCAATGCTTCTGTTACGTCATGGATTCACTACCGAGTTGTAGTAAGCAACGTACCCCCACCCCCCCCCCCCCCCCCCTTCAGTCCGAAAACGCTTTGCCACTGATGATAATGTTGATAATGTTGATGATGATGATGATATGATGATGATGATGATAGTTTTCATTGCATTGATGTTCATTATGTTGTGCACTTTTCTTGATTGTTACACTTTCTTGATCAATTTATAATTTAAGTTCAACATGTTTAGTTTGCTGTTTTTCTTTTTGAAGACGCAATTGCGATGTGTGCTAATTAGGATACATTTCATTCATTACATTTGTATTATTATATAGTATTATAGTGTTTATCAACTTATATAAAACATAATATGTTTATTTAGGCCTCATAAATATGAAAGAGTAGTACACATTTTACAGAATTACTTCAGATTACCCTAAAAAGTTTCTTGCTAAATTTCTTCAGCAGTATTTATAATTCAAATGGTCATCATTACAAATAGAGGTTTCACTCTTATGTAATACTTTTAATAGGTACTTCTTGTAAAGAATTTGATTTGATAAAACAGGTTTTAACGTTTCTTAAAGAATGTTCTTTACATACTGATGATGTTGATGATGGTAATAATAATAATACAACTAAAATGACCATTCAATTTAACTTTTCTAGCACGCGATCGCAAATTCCTGTCAAATAGAATTGAAAAAAAAGAGCATCTTATTTAAAAAGCCGACGAATGGGAATTGGTTTTAGCGCGGAAAACTCCACGCTCGGCGTTTAGGGTGTCAAATTCGTTTGCTATTTTTCCTTTTAATTAATCATTTAAACATAAAATAATAGATTTGAATATATGTATCTTGTATCATGCACACTCATATAATAATCGAACTTATACACCAACATTGTTGTTCCTGTTCCCTGGCGCCAAATTGAATGGCGACTGTGCAGTGATAGAAAGAAAAAAAAAGTAATTTAAATATGCAGAAGTTACAAAATCAAATGCCAATAAACGAATTCGAATGCTCTTAAAGTGGTTAATTATTATCATTATTATTTGTTCAGGTAAAGTGGGAATGCTGAGGCGCGTCCCAGATCTTGCGGGTAGACTAGCTCACGAGGGGAGGCTGTCATCTGAATCGCAGCGAGAGCAGGCCGCCGCGGGGCTATTTTCCCTCACGCAGGCTCAGCGCAGCGCCATCGACTCACTCAACAAGGAATACCGCAACAACTTCTCCTTCCCTTTCGTCGCCTGTGCGCGGGAGAACAAGGTGATGATGATGATGATGAAGATGATGATGATGGTGATGATGATGTTGATAAGATGATGATGGTGATGATGACGTTGATGATGATGATGATGATGATGATGATGATGATGATGATGATGATGATAATGAAGATAATGATGATGATGTACAAAATGCGTTTTAAGCACCATACTTATAACCCACTTTACTGTTATGTTACTGTACAGGTGGATACAATCCTCCGAGGGCTCAACAGCCGCATCAACAATTCGATGGAGGCGGAGATCGACGTCGGGGTCGGGGAAGTGAAGAAGATATGCTACTATCGATTATTCGATCTCGTTCAGGCGGATCACAAATCAAAGCTCTGATAATAGGGTCCATGCACCGCAACTGCACCATTTCTCGTGCTTTTCTTTCTCTTAAATGGGACCACCAGGCAAAGAACAACACATAATTATGTTTTGGTACCGTTGTGTGATATCAAGTAGATGCGCAACATTTAACAAAGGGTTGTGTAATTCATACACGATGCAATTAATTACCACTAGTTACGGAACCATTATGGTCTCATGGTTCCGCATGCAGCAACCGTTTGCGCGTGCGCCAATTTTATTCACGCGTACGTTTAGAAACAATATTTATTTATTTATTTATTGAATATATTTATATAGGATGACATGGTCAGTATACACTGTTTTACAACATGGTCCTGTTGTATAAAAAAATACATACATATACATACATACATATACATTTTGACATAAATATAAACAGTCAAGTATCAATTTATGATCACATAGAAGGTAGTCTTCAATGGCAGACCCGTGGACACATATTGTAGTATGGTGAAGCTTTCTGCATTTGTATAATTTTTCTGGAAAGATATTTTGTTGAACTTCATGTTATTAAGGACTACTAAGAAGGTTACCTTTTAGTTATAAGAATATCACTTTGTGGTGGTGGTTCCCTTTAAAGTTACTACGTCGTCAAATTAAGGGATGCTTAATTACTGGACAGCGCCATGTTTTCGGAATCTGCAGGCGGAATCGTACATGAGCGCGAGTGCGGGGCAACCACGCAATAATTATTGTTTTTTGTATATAATTTAATCATAAGGAAATTAGCAAATGTATCTAAATTCAGTCGTATAATAAAAGTGTTTATCCACTAATAGTATGTTTATTTAAGCCTCATAATTACGAAAGAATAGTACATTTTACAGACTTACTTCAGATAACCCTCAAAAGTTTCTTGCTAAATTTTTCAGCAGTATTTATAATTCAAATGATCATATAAATAACGGTTTCACCCCTAATGTAATAATTTTAGTAGTTCTTGTAAAGAATTCGATTTGAGAAAACCAGTTTTTACTTTTTAAAGTTTCTGAAAGAATGTTCTTCAAATTTTTAAAAGTTAATATTTTGTAATCAATTTGTAAATTGTACTTAATTAATTTCCTGTTGGTTTTACGTTCTTCTTTTATTTTATTTTATTTGTGTATTAATGTTGTGATATATTTTTCGAATATGTGTATAATATAGAAATATATTATTAGTAATAGTATGTTATATTGTGCTAAATGTGAATTTTTTCAATACCCTTCGACAGGGCGACATGAGAAATAAAACATTGAACATTGAATTGGGTTGTCATGGAGGCAAAACAGCTCGTCTGTAAACGTTCGCTGATTCCTAATTTGCAGATTTTTGTTTTAAATTTGTATCAGCAATGTATTATCCCCCCCTCGGCAGAGCCAAAAAGTTCGTTACCCCTGACAAAAAAGGTACTATACCAAAGCTGTACCTCTTTGGGCTGGATTGGAGAAAGTATACTTGAACTCGTGACGGCATTTCGCAGGGGTGTCGATCCTGGGGGGGGGGGGGGGCAGGGGGGGGGGGGGGGCGGTCGCCCCCCCAATGAAAATATTGGGGGGCGAACATATCATTTCGCCCCCCCCAATAATTCCGAAAATGAGGAAGAAAAAAATCGAGTGATATAATGCCAAAGAGGGGAAAGACACATTTATCAATAATTAATCTTCAAAATAGCCGTTTTTTTGTTTGAAAAGGACTGTAAATCCCTTTTTTGCCGCGCGCTTCGCGCGCATACAGTTTCTCATATTGCAAGTTTCATTTGGGTTGCGGGAACTCACCTTTTTAAATGTGTTGGGCAGCGTAATTTCTCAAACGCACACCTCAAACAAAGCATATTAAACCCTCATCTATAGATAGCACACCGTCACAGAAAATACAATAATCTCGGTACATATGCGCTGAACGCAAATCAAATTGGAATATCATGTCCCCCCACATTTGAAAAAGGAGCAGATTGTCCGCCTCCCTTTGTCATTATGTATGTTTGGTTCCATAACTATATACTCCCTTATTACGTGAAATTTCTGTCTCAGGTGTGCACCAAATCGCACAATTTCACGCCCAAAAATACAAAAGCTCCCTACTGTGGGAGGGGTACACCCCCTCCCACACCCTCCCCCGCTCGGTCACTTCACTTCCTCGCAATATCTCCCCTACACTTTTGAGAAATTGTTGACGCCCTTGCTTAGTTTCATGGGAGCCCAATGCCCTAGACTATATCGATGGCTCTATAATAAACATGATCACGTGGATCCATCTCATGCAAGGCTCAGTCTTTTCCTCGCTATGCCCTTTAAAAATACGTTATGAGTAGGTTCACTATTTTATACAATTTTAACACCCATGCTAGGAGCAAATGTCTGAAATATAAAAGCTTCCGGGGGCTCCGCCCCCTGGACCCCCGATTATTGTCCCCAAATGTGGGTGCCCCCCAAAGTCAGGTCTTCGAGCCATCAAGACACTTTCAATGAGCGCATAATAAAACTTCTGGGCATGCCAATGTGGGGCTTTTAGCTCTCTCAGTGGTCACTCTGGAAACAATTTCAAATTTCGCCCCCCCAATCTCAAAAACGGATCGACACCCCTGGCATTTCGACCAATCACATGGCTAGAACATTATTATGAGGGGCGCGCACGCTCCTCATACAGTTAAAGGGATCAAGTAACTTCAGTGTTGACATGTGTAAAAAGTGGTGAATGGTTGATAAAAATAATGTGTATCGTTGTGATCTGATTATATCCACTGAGAATGAGTAAGGTGTGAACATTTTGTGTTAAATTGATGTTATATGGCCGCGATGAGCAAAAATGCAAAGTGATATTTACTTACTTAGTGCACTGACTTTGTACACGACTATCCAGTAGATAGTTTAGTATCTGAACACTTCAATTGTAAATAACTTTTTTAATGAACGGGGAAATTAAAAAAAAATCCGAAACATGTCACACGATTATATTGTTAATACGATTAAAACAAGGTATGAGAGAACCCCTGGAATTCCAAGTAAGTTTTAAGGATTTGGACACATCACTAGATATTGACTGCACATTTTGCTTGAGAAGTGTGGCGAAGGCGAACAGGGGGGGGGGGGGGGGGGGGGGGGGGTCGTTCCAGAGGCGACATGGACGAGATAAGAGATTATATAGCGGTAATATTTGACTTGACATACCAATCTATCGGCCATTTTCACATAATTTCAATTTCCCGCCAATAATATTAACCCCGAGTTGAGGCGACCCACTTTCGTGCACGCAAATGCATTTCTGCTTGAACTAAATGATACTAGGGCCTATTGCTAGTATGTAACATTTTCCACACGCCTCTGATTTTCATGAACCCGACCTACATTCGTGCGCTGATATCGCTTCATCAGAGTGCAAGGCTGACGTAAATGACGTCACCAAATATCCACGGTTGTAATCTGCAGTTGTTGTAGTTTTATGTAGCCTACTTACCTAATACGCTGCTGTGCCTGACGCTCTAGGTCAAGTAAGCGACCGACATTCGTGCGAGTTCATCGTAATATCCGTGCGAGTCCCATACACGCAATACGGCGAATTCGTGCAATTAGACTGTGCGTGCGTGTAGATCTGAGTGCATGATTATAAGGGCTTGCTTTATGCTGCCGTATTATTATGGAAAGCCCTTTTTTAAAAAAATGCAGCGGTGCACTTTTGAGAACTAGGTCGGGTCATTGTCGAAATGGCAATCATTTGAAGATCCTTTCCGTAAGTTGACCTCTAAGTCGCTTTGATAAATAATGTCTTTGTGAGGTTGTAACATTTGAAAAAGTGTAACATTTGAAAAGAGCACACAACAAAGACAGAATCAACTTTGTTTGATAAAAATTGGTTCAGAAACAGCTGAAATATCCATACAAATATCATGTCGGAATAAATATTGAGGACCAACTTTTATTCAACTACACATTAAAGGGGCCCTGCAACCCAAATGCATGTTGACCTCTGTTCATCTGTATTAGTGTACACATTCAATATTTGTAAACGGTTTGACCCAAATATGTTTTGTATATTTAAAAAAAATGTATCCTTTATTTGTCTTCATGTTGCTAAGCCCCACCTCCTAAAAAACCCTCCAGAGCAAATTCTATTGTTGACCTGCAGTGACATCATTTGTCAATCACTGGTCAGCTACCATGCTATTGTGATTAGCCTTATCACAATAGCATCACACGGTTGAATAGAATACCAACTCACACAACTTCAATTACAATTAGCTGTTGCTATGTCAGAAGAAAAGCGCTGTCTAAGCTATTGCATGGAGGTATGCAGGGCATGCTTTTGTGTGGATGTTCTTTTTGTACTTTCATCTTTTGTTAATCTCATGGTAGCTGACCAGTGATTGACAAATGATGTCACTGCAGGTCAACAATAGAATTTGCTCTGGAGGGTTTTTTAGGAGGTGGGGCTTAGCAACATGAAGACAAATAAATGATAAAATGTTTAAAAATATACAAAACATATTTGGGTCAAACCGTTGAATGTGTACACTAATACAGATGAACAGAGGTCAACATGCATTTGGGTTGCAGGGCCCCTTTAAACAAAAATACCTTTCATTGACCACACTGCGGGGATATAAGGCTGGATGCATCTAGTTTGTTTACTATCCAGGGGTGACTTGAGCGACCCACTTCTTCCCGCTCGGCGATGTTATGATTTGTGCACACGTTGCCGTGCGAGTTTTGCACGAATTGCATTGGGATTGTGTGTATCGAGTGTGTGGACACACTTGAAGGTACACGGGCGCACTGTACAATGTACATGTGATTCGCTCTGCGCTGCATGCATACGTGCAGGACTCGTTTCTGATAATGGCCGAGCTTCGGTGCATGCATGACACGACACATTGACCGGTGTGACGCGTTTTACGTTACAATTGGTCTTCCTGTGCCTTGACCTACAAAGCCATGCTAGCGGTCAATATCAAGGACAGCAAACTGACATTGACAATCTTGATTTATTGTTATGACGTAGATCCTCCGTTCTTCCTTCTCTTTTTATTTAACTGACCCGTTGTCTGCTAGTACTAGGCTACTCCTATGCTTTACACTGACAAACCCATGATAGTACTCGCCCGATTAAACGTTAAAGGGATACTGTACTTTCATCATGTATAGTTGAGAGAGCGCTTCAATAGAAGTTATAATAATAATAATAATAAGAAGAAGAAGAATAATATAATCAATTAATATAGCGATTGATAATCATATATTAGCGCGTTACAATGATTTTATTACCCCGGTCATGAACAAATGAAACAAATAAATTGTAATATAAACAGACAAAGAAACTTTGTTTGACCAAATGGGTTTAGAACAAAACAACCATAATTATTAAACCGTGGGTCCCGATATTTACTCAATAATTTTAAACACGAAATCTACACATTCATGATCCGATAATCTAGCTCTCTATGTATTACAACAAAACCAACACAATCTTTATGGAAGTGGTTCAACTCGAGCAAATTCTGCGTATCAGCGCCCTCAACGATTAAATCGAAGACATTTCCCTTGTATCAGTTCCTCTCCCTAATTTTCGTAATGGAAACCGTCATCATAATCACAACCAACATCACCACCACCTCCATCCACCATCATTACCAACTACCACCGACCCAACAAACCGCCTAAACCACAACCACCAACTACTACCACCCCATCAACCACCGGCACCACCACCTTCACCACCACCTCCATCCACCATCATTACCAACTACCACTGACCCAACAAACCGCCTAAACCACAACCACCAACTACTACCACCCCATCAACCACCTGCACCACCACCTTCACCACCACCTCCATCCACCATCATTACCAACTACCACTGACCCAACAAACCGCCTAAACCACAACCACCAACTACTACCACCCCATCAACCACCTGCACCACCACCTTCACCACCACCTCCATCCACCATCATTACCAACTACCACCGACCCAACAAACCGCCTAAACCACAACCACCAACTACTACCACCCCATCAACCACCTGCACCACCACCTTCACCACCACCTCCATCCACCATCATTACCAACTACCACTGACCCAACAAACCGCCTAAACCACAACCACCAACTACTACCACCCCATCAACCACCTGCACCACCACCTTCACCACCACCTCCATCCTGATCCACCATCATTACCAACTACCACTGACCCAACAAACCGCCTAAACCACAACCACCAACTACTACCACCCCATTCACCACCTGCACCACCACCTTAACCACCACCTCCATCATTACCAACTACCACCAGCAACACTTCTACCACCACCTGTCCACCACCACATACCACCTTTACCAGAACCGACCACTTCCACCACCACCACCACCACCACCACCACCAGAACTACCTCCACTACCACAACCAATAGCCTGTCCACCTCCACCACTTAAAGAGAATAATTATGGCTACTAAATGAAATACAGCAGCCATGTCGAGATTGGGTTTTAGTTTAATTTATTAATACAATTTTCGTAAAATCATTCGAAAATGAGTGTGCAGTGGATATAGTCTGTTTGAAAAAAACAAAACATTTTCTTATCTTTTTTTCATATTAAACAGGAACAATATTTTTTCTTTGCGGAGGGGTTTTAAAAACTGCCAGAGCAGTGTGTGGATAAACATTATACTGTACCCACGTTAAAAACGACCAAAATTACTTGTAGTACTGTACATACAATAAAATGCTTACTTTTACTATACATAAATATAAAATGCCGAAAACATGATTACAAATTAATCAATAATTTTCAAAATTTAAATCAGACATGTGGTTAGTATTTTCAAGTTGAGCAAAGTACCAATATCGTTTTTTTTTAATGCGTTATACAATGATGGGCGTAATGGGTCTAATGATTTTTACAGTGGAATTATTTACATCAAAAAATTAAAACAATTGAATATAATAATAATATTAAATGTCATAGGACTGCAATAGGATAAAAAGTTATGTCGATGAAATTCTTCAAGATATTTCGAACAGAGTCTTTGCAACATGGCTATTCGTTTGTATACAACCATTATTTTTGTAAGCAGTGTAAAGACATGAAAGATGATGCAAACAAACTTGACAATATTCACCATGTCTTCCTTTCGAACGACGGGCATGACACGACTGTTTGCTTTGTTCTAATATTAGCATGAATAAGCTTAATTGTAATATCAGCAGTCTCACTTTGTAGTGTAAATTGTATTATGTGTATTAATATTTTATTCCCAGCTAAGCTAAACCTATAAAAAAGGGACATGCAAAATATACAAACGACGTAAACAAATTATACCGTTATGCTATAATTATATAAAACATAAATATAAAACGTCTTATGATAAAAGGTTTGATTATGGATAGGCTAAAATAGGAATGCCCTAACTTGCATTTCATATAATATAGACATACGATCATGATACAGTCAATATAGTGATATTATGATAAAGAAGTACACGCTTGGGAAAACATTATGTACCATCTTTCTGCAAGCAAATTATAGATATGATAACGAATATTAGTATGATGTAAAAAAAAGAAAAAGAAGCAACAACACCAGAAAGTAATAAACGGGTCACTGTAAACTAAGAGCGGCGTCTACTTGTAAGAGGGCGCTATAACAAAAAGTTAACATGGCAGCATCAATTATCCTATCCCATCATGCCTGACCAAGGAGGAATAGTACCTCCTTTGCCTGACTAGGCGTGACTACAGAAACTACTGTGCTGCCAAGTTAGTATTATGAAAAGCGCCCTCAGTAAACCAACTACTCTTTTTATATGTTTTTACCAACTACCAACTACTGAACAAGTCTAAAACAGTTTATAAGTTATACTGAGAAGTTCTTACCAGTACACGAAGAAGCAAGCCAGTGATGTAGCTCCGAGTTTGGGGGAAACACGGGAGAACATGGGAGTGCCCCTAATAATTTTGAACCACATTAACAACAAAAACATTAAGAGGATAATCCTTTATGAAATTAAGAAATAGATGTAGTGCAGTGCGCCAACAATAATACAGTGCCCCCTTTCCCAACATTCCCGACCAGGCTATATGCCACTGTATCAAGCAATCGTGATCTATCGCTTGCCGTTGATGGTGTTGTACGGGGACTGTTCCGGGGTCAACCCCTCGAACGAAGTCAACGTGTTCTGCGTGCTGCGGTGAACGGGAGAGAACCACGAGCGCACGATGCTGATGTAGCGGCTGCGGAAAAACACGTCGCCGTCGGTCTCGCCCACGCTGCCGCCGTACACGGTCGCGCTCTGACTACGACGTCGCTTGGCGGTGATGATGCAGAAGGCCCCGATGACACCGATGAGGATGACGACGATGAGAGAGACGATGGTGCTGACTGTGATGACAAAGATGGTGTCGAGAGAAGACGCGCCCAGGATGTGATTTTCGTCGCCGACCGTGGTAATGGAGTCGGTGGCGGATGGCTCTTCCGTGTCTCCAGCCACCGTGGGTGTGGCAGCTGATGAGGACAGGTCATCACCGGCAGAGACAGCTTCTGTTGGGGCTGATGAACTTCTAGCCGTGGTCATCGATGTCGGAACGGTCTCACTGCTTTGCTGACTACTAGAGGGCATGGTGGGGGCTGCCGTCCTAGAGTCAGGGGTGCTAGGGAGATTGTCCTGTGAGGTTACCCGAACCGTTGCCACCGTCTCCTCCCTCGGCTCTCCTACAGTTGGTGTCGTGCTTGGTGCAACGGTCTCCCTTTGGGTCGATGGAGTAGGCTGGCTGGTCATTGCAACCGATGATGGTCGTCGAGTCGACAACTCCGTTATGATGACGACCAAAGACGATTCTGCCCAAGCCTCACCGTTGGTCGCCTCGACCGCACATCGAACAACACCACTGGTATCCTTCGACACACGGAGATGAAGCAGACTGGCAGAGATTGTGCTGTCAATGATTACTGAAGAATCTGCGGTCGACTCCACAATCTCGACGTCGTTGATGAACCACCGGTAGCTCGCCCGAGGCGCCGATGACGCACTGCATACGAACGATGTCGACCCTCCGCTCTCGATCTCGACGGACGACGGCGCGAGAACAATCCTCGGCGAGTCAGTGACCAGCAAGAACGGACCCAGTGTTGACATCCTCACCTCCGACCACAGCGGATGCACGGCCCGACACTCGATCACCGCTCCGTCGTCGGATGCATCAGTCACCCACACGTATACAACTCGTCCCGATGCTACCACCAGCGTCTCACCGTCTTTCACTAACTCGACCTCTGGGACAGGGGAGCCGCCTTCGACTTCGCAGATGATCTCGACGGTCTCGCCAACTGCTATCTCCGTCGAGGCGATGTTCGATGTGATGGTGGGGTACTCGGCCAGGGGCGGGGAGCTGACTTCGAGTGCGGCGGTTCGTGACAGGACTCCAGTGCCGCCTGAAAAGGCGACGCACTTGTAAGACCCGGCGTCATCCGGCACGACACCGTCGATGATCAGGTTGTAGGCTAGTCCGTCATACGAGATGGAATATCTGAAGTTTTTAAACGAATAAACAATATAATAAATAAAACAAGATGTTCAATGCATGTCTTATAATTATAATTGAAACTTTATCAATTGCCTAATATTACAGCCATCTACATTCTGGCGTGTAACGTGGTTTTACTGTCGGGGGAATGCGATTAATTGGGGGCACACCTTGATGATGTATTTAGTTATTATTTCACAGGTTCTCCCCTTATGTTTTCAATTGTCTTGTCAAATTATTGAGGGAGGGGAGGGGTGGCGGGCGACAGGTGCCGCCCGTAGACGCGCAACTGGCAATCTTACCAAATAATGCCAAATAGATTATCTGAAGGAAGCAAAGGTTGCACATTTATATATCCATCTCGTGAAAGGCATCGTTGATGATGATGATGCAACGCAACATCACATTTGATCTTAATACGGGTTACCATGGTTACTAAGTAAACATAGCCGATCCAAACAGGAGAAGCGTTGTTCTTACTATAAAAAAAAGGGAATATTTGTTTCCCCTCGAAAACCGTAACCAATACTAATAGGTACAGATTCATCATGTCTTATAACAAATTTTGTTATACTATTGTTATTAAATTCATTGCTATTTTACTGTTTCTTTTACGAAATATATCAATATTGATGCGTATACAAAGATAACAATTGTTAGGCTTTAAATAATACTGACCCAACACACAACTAAACGATTGATACTTATCCGACATAAAAATAGTCCCAAATGTAACATGCATGCCCGGGGGGGGGGGGGGGGGGGAGGGAGGGGGTACTCACGTATGTTGGGTATACGGGGATATGCCGCAGGGAAGGGTGACTTTTTCAAGAAAGATCCTTAGACATGGGTCCCCTTTTCATAAAAAAAATCCTTAGACATGGTCCCATTAAAAAAAAACACCTTAGATATGGGTCCCTTTTTTCATCTATTCCTTTCCCCTCTTTTCTCCCTCATTTTCTCCGGGATTTTGGGATTTGCCGATGTGAAATTGTTAAAATTTTCAAGCTCGCTCCGCTCGCTCGCATACATAATATTTCACAACCTCGGGTGTTTATATATTACCCTTCATAACGCCATATCATAAGTAATCAAACAAATATACTTAAACAATAATATTGAAACACATGACATTTTCCGATGTGAAATTGCTAAAATTTTCAAGCTCGCACCACTCGCTCGCATTATTCATATTTATGCAAATTACCTTACCATAATTTAAGACTATTCACCGTTTTTCTATCATTTGAAATTTTTAGAATTTCACCTCCGATATGCACCAGATAGCTCCATTCTAGTGTAAAAATTGCCAAAGCTCCCTGGTGTGGGAGGGGGGGGGGGGGGGGGGAACACTCCCCTCCCACACCCTCCTCCCGCTCGGTATATAGCTTCGCTCCCTCAAAGTATACACTTTCGCCTTCCCTAAGAAAATACCCTGGCGCCGCCCCTGTAGTATGGTACAGTTTACTAATAAAGAATTTAATCAAGAAACTGTAAAATGATTGGCCATTGTATTATATTACAGCTTAACAAATTTAATATTTAAAGTTCAAAATCCTTAGGTACATGGGTCCATTTTTCACAAAAAATCCTTAGACATGGGAACCTATTTACAGCAAAAGGCAGGCTTGGATGTGGGTATGGGTTCGGAGGTCTCAGCCGCATACCCCCGTCCGACTATAATCTGAGTACCCCCCCCCCCCCCCCCGGGCATGCATGAACAAAATATATTGTTTGGTTTAAATCACAGAGCCATAAACGGTTTATTGTTGGTTGGTATACAAACAATATTTCCTAACAAACTAGTGAACAAAATACCTGTATTTTCTCGGTTTAAATTATCATTAATTTCATATTATACCAATCAAACATATATAGAATTTGTTAGAAAGGTACAAAATGGTTACTCTTTAAAATGATTTGTCTTGATATTGATTAATTAGTGAAATTTACACACTGTACGAAATTTGTAATCGTGTTAAAATGATATGCCTGTAACTCACAGTTATGTTTTGTACATTGTATGCGAACAGAGATGGTTTTATACCAATAAATGTCCTGTAGAGGCGGTGTTATCATGGGAAAATGGAACATACCGTGAAGCATCGTCGACGCCAGTGATCTGAAGGTTCTGACTAATGACTGCCGTGTCGCGTACCCACATCACAGTGTCTGCCTCTTGATTGACGCTGCAATACAGCGTGATTAGTTCTCCCTGAAATACAAGATAGAAGTTGTATGAACAAAAATATCAATCTGGATGTTTGAAAAATAAGTGATATATAACAGTTTCCCGAGTAAGCTTCTGAGAAAATCTGACATTATTGGCATCAGATTAGATCACGATCGGATGGTGCTGGCATTTTGATCGATATTGGTAATTATTTGCTTATTTGGGCGAATGCAAGATGATTTTGTTATAATATACATTCATAGTTTGTAATCTTAACTAAATGTTTTATTTTTAATTTGTGTAATTTATTTTCAAATATCTTTTCGATATTGCACGCATTATCTATATGTCGTCACAATATTATGTTATGTGCTTCAATTGATGTATTTATTATTATTTACGTGAAAGTATATTATGATTATATTGATAGATAGATTTTATTCAGTCTGTGATCATACACGATGTGACAAAGAAATGTGTAATCCATTGGCTAAAGAGAAAATCATATATATATATATATCAGAGTTCAAAAGGTTGGTCTGCGTCGGTGTGGTGAATAGTTCGACAAAAATTTAAAGAAAACACCGTAAGAAATATATTTATATATTATATTTACAATAGTTATGTTTTATAACATGATTTACCTGAACAGCCTGCGTATCCCGTGGCTCAACCAGGAAACCGAACGAGTCGACGGCCGACGTTGACGTCGCCATTAGCGCTCCTATGCAGAAGACGAAAACGACAACGAGGTTCGATGTCGAACTCATCGTGGACGCGGAGAGATGTCGCAGGACTTTCGTATTATGGTTTCACAAAACGTGTCTTACTTGTGTTTTGTTTTTGCTAAAACTCCGACTCAAATAATCTTGAATGGAAATCGCCAAATGGAACGAATGATTCAGATGTTTTGCCCAGTCGTTAAGTAGTGGATTATATATCCGATTATAATTGTTCCAATTCAAAGTATCCAATGAAGGAATCTTTTGAAATAATTCGCGAAAAATACACCACACCTACACTCATGACAAATGAGAATATATTTTCACCTGTCGCGTACCACACGGCACGCCTTACAATACCTAGTGTATGTAACTTTATAGTTGCGTTGAATAAGACCTGCATAGTTCTGTATGCTTGGCTGGGTTTGCGCCCTTCAAATCCTCCACCAAACAAAAGCCTGATCAGGGCGTACACCATACTCGTCCCTTTCTTCCTGGCGACCCTGTTGGGCGGCAGTGGCTTGCTCCATCGCATTCAGGACGAAGTGAAAGGATTTATTACGTAAGAGGACAAAAGGTGCAGTAGACTCATCGAAGTGCTTTTTTTTAATCTCGCAAGAGGGGCACAAGAGTGTGAGTAAAATAGGAAAGACGAAAAATATTATTGTTGAAGCCTATTATCAATACAAGGAACCACTGTTTGGCACCATTTTGTGCTGGATATGCTGAATAAATATAAATGCATGCGTTGATATATTGTGTGATTTAACATTTTAATGATTAGTCTATTTTTGTATAAGAGAGGACAAATTCGATGATGTAATCATGGTAATTGGGATTTAACATTTTAATGATGTTTCAATTTTGTATAAGAGAGAAAAAGTATTACAATGGAATAATAAAATAATAAAGTTAGTAAAATATGTTAGACCTAAACGGGTATCATTACAATCAGTCAAATGGATGTTATATGGCCGAGTAATGAGCAAAAATGCAAAGTGATATTCACTAACTAACAGCACTCACTTTGTACACGGTATCAAATATCCAACGGATATCTTAATTCTGAAAACTTCAATCGTACATATCTTTGTAACGAAAGGGAAATTTGAACAACCGAAACCCGTCTCATGCTTTTTTTGTTAATACGAATTAAACAAGGTATGAGAGAACTGCTAGATTTCCAATTGGATTTTGAGGATTTGGACAATGTTACTAAGTCCCTTGAAATGGATATATTGTTGTGATCTGATAATGTCCACTGCATGAGTAATATATGAACATTTCACGTTAAATGGATTATGACCAAGTTATGAGCGAAAATGCAAAGTGATATTTAGTACTAACTCATTTCACTGATTTTGTACATGGTTATGACTATCCAGTGGATAGCTTAACATTTGAACACTTCACTCGTACATATCTTTTTAATGAAAGGAACATTCGAAAAACCGAAACAATCCATGCTTCTATTGTTAATACCAATACAACAAGTCTTGAGAGAACCGCTAGAGTTCCAATGACATTTTGATGAATCGGACAAAGTAACTATAGATCCCTTTAAATTTTGAAGTTCAATACGTCAGTCGGATGTTCTTCATATAGCGCCATATCTGGATTATCCTTTAAAACTGTACGGTGTCAAGTTAAAACCGATTTATACTGATTTGAGACGCAACACTTTGGACCCGTCCAGCCCTACACATCTATTTTTTATTATCATGATTACGAGATGTGGTTTAATAGTCTAGCATGTCTAGTAACTATCATAATCAAAATCTCTCTTGTAAAGTGGATTTGTAGGGTTTGTCGCCATCTAGCGGTCAAGAGCGTGCAGTTTTGCTCGCGAAAGGGGGAAATGAATTCACCGCAGTAAAAACTCGACTATAACAGGCAGGTGGACGAAAATAAACACATTGGGAAAGAAGTTCAATATGCAAGTAATGTGGACCACTTTGTAAGTTCACCCTTCGCCACTGGTTGAAATAATATCCCATTCCTTTTCTGAAAAAACAAAACAATTTAAACTCATATTCTACATACTATACATGAACCTCCATTATCTCTAATG